>CM059204.1:41749690-41807190 GCA_030347435.1 Clarias fuscus | reverse complement strand
GTTATTTAACAACTATGAAAGGAGATGGAGTGCAACGATCTACAGCGAGAAAGATTAGTCCCAGTGGAAAGCGTTCAAGACAGTTGCCAATCTTCCAGTTGCAAATGTGACGTCCCAGCACATTTATCCTAAGGCCAGACTGTGCAATGCTCCACACGAGACACACAATGCAAGAGTGAACTCTCAGACTCTACAAGCATCACTGAGCATTTTAAATGTTAAAGTTGATGACAGCATAATTAAAAGAAAACTGAACAAGTATGGTTTGTTTGTATGGGTTGCCAGGCGAAGGCCTTTTCTGTCTAAAAAGAACATAGAACAAGACTGAGTTTCGCACCAGGCTTGCTTCTGAGCAAACCATAAGATTTCTGGAACAACGTCCTATGGACAGATGAGACTAAAGACCACCACGCATATTAAAAAACAAACAAACCTACAAGTGGGAAAAAAAGGGATATGTTGTTCATTTAATCTAAGATTTTTATCATGTTTTTACACGAAAATAGAATTAACACATAGAATTAAATATAATTAGGGGTACAGTGGAACCTCGGATTGCGAGTAACGTGGTTTACGAGTGTTCCGCAAACCGAGCAAAGATTTTTAATAAATTTTTAATTGGAAACCGAGCAAGTATTAGTTTACGAGCGCCGAGTATCATGCATCACGCATGCGACTCTTATTTTGACCCCGAGCGGCAAGTGATCACAACTGAGCCAATGATTTTTCTCTCTCTTGCCCTGCCGAATTGTGGGTAATCGTCTCTCCTGCTTCCCTGGGTCTTAGTGCTCGTCTCTTACTGGTATAATCAATGTCTTCCTCTCCGTTTCATCTTGTCTCATATGTTTGTGCGCGCGTAATTTGACACACACACACACACACACACACACACACACACACACACACACACACACACACACACACACACACACTCTCGCCTGTGGGCGCGCATAATTTGACACCGACATACACACGGACACACACACGGACACACACACACTCTCTCGGCTTCACACACGCACACGCAGACATGCTTTCTTCACGCAGAAAACTCTGCTCTGTCGGGATTCTTTTCAAAGGTAAGGTGCTGTTTCATTTGTTTTATTTTTATTTTTTTACTTTACAGCAGTGATTCCGTTAGTATGCGCTGACGCGAGTGTCATTAGACAGAATTATTATTTTCCCCGTTAAAACAGTGCTCCCGTTGTGTGTGTGTTTGTCGTGAAACTTAAAAAGCGAGGTCGGGGGAGCGAGGAGGAGTTTTACTGTGTAAGACTTATTCCACACACACACACACAGACACAAATACATAATTCCGTTTGTGCCTGCCCGCACAAACGGAAACACGTATCTGTCTGGATTTTTTTTTTTTTAAAGGTAAAGTGCAGGTTAATTTGTTTTATTTTTACTTTATATATTGCATTAATTATTTTTATGTCTTTATTTTTTTGGGCTGTAGAACAAATAATTTAAGTTATCATTATTTCTTATGGGAAAATTAGATTTGGTTTACGAGTGTTTTGGAATATGAGCACGCTTCCGGAACGAAATTGTGCTCGTAATCCAAGGTTCCACTGTACTAACGTTGGAACATGAATGTAGTTTATTAAGTTTATTCTCACAATATTTAATTTCAACAATATTAATATTTAACTTTTCCCTTAAATTCTGATATTTTATAATGAGTAGTTTTACCACTTCTGTAATATTATTATTATTATTATTCAAATTTCTTTTTTTGATTATTATTATTAAAGTTTCTTCTTTAAAACGACCTCTTCAGGCTTGTGCTATGGCCATGGTAGGTCCATGCCACATTGTAGACTGTTCTTGTCATGCTTACCATGTTTATGGCGCGCATGTAGCAGTTTATCAGATATGACCATGTGCATGATTCGAAATTAGTAGCAACATGATAGCTGCATTGAGGACCTGATCGAAACGTGGTAAAGAAGTAGTATGAACTTGATAAACGCACATTTTGTCCATTTCGGCTCTGTTTCCGCTGCTTCCTTAGGAATATTCTTTGGAAGCAGTGGGAACTTTATGGCTTTCGCAGGAGTGTAACGATGACATTATATTCCATTGTGCTACAAAAAATAAATAAATAAATAAAAAAAATCAATGCAGATTAAAATAAAAACACCAGAGACTATTACAGTAGGACTATTAAAGCGTCAATGTTAAAGCACCTCTTAATATTAAATCAACTTGATATTTTAAAAGAATGATTTGACATCACGTTATGTAGCTAATGCGTTTTATATTGCATTTAAATGGCTCTCTGAATGGATTTGGAGCGGCTAAACATGAAGCCATCACGGACCATGAAAATCAATCAGGGGGCATTTGGAACAGAGCGATAATCCTCGAGCATTTACTCCGGACAATTACCCCACACCCATCAACGTGAAGAGACAAGACATTGATGCTGAAGCTGTTAAATACCTCAATCTGTGCAGATGATTCAGTTTCTGAAACACTCGGCTAGTTTCTAAACAATATTTATAGACTCTATTAAGCACTATTACTATCAGTAACCCCTCTTATTTAACCTCTTTTTTTTTTTCTTGTTATATCACCAAGAAATACAAAAGACTTGTAACTGGAGACTGTTTCCATGATTGTGAATTAAAGTTGCATTACAGAGAACTTCATCTTATTGACCATTATGCATTTTAAAACAAATCTAGTGTGTAGGAGCAGCCTACTGTCCAGACTGCCATTAATTTAAATTAACACCTTCTAATCAATCAGATTCCAGTGGAATGAATAATTTGAGTTTTCATTATTTCTTATGGGAAATGATGATTTGGTTTACGAGTGTTTTGGAACATGAGCTGACTTCTGGAACGAATTATGCACGTAATCCAAGGTTCCACTGTAAGCGGTAGTTCACTCACTCCTTCACTTACTCACTCATCTGTACACAGGGTCGAATGGACCCAGGAGACTTAGCTTGGGGAAAAAAAATGGAGCTTGGAGCTTTGGTCTGCCTTTGTTCAGTCATTTCAGATTTTTTTTTTTTTTTTTTTTCCTTCAACAATTCTTTATGATTTATTATCATTTCAAGAAACGCGAGTTCCTCTATAAAACTAAAGACTTTAAATATTTTTATTAAAAAAAAAAAAACACTTTAATCCATAAAATATCCATTTAAGCAATATTTCAGTTGATTACATCAGAAACAGGAGTGTGCGTGCGCAGTGTGAGAGATACACTGGCGCAGCGAGCAGAGCTGTTAGCACCAGATGAGATCAAATTCCACCCAAATGCGATAGTTTTTGCCCCCTCGCCAACCAATTGATTGTCCTCATTAGTAGACCAGGATGTCATCAGCCTCAACACCAGTGCCCAGTATCAATCTGGGAAATGGTGAGAGACGGGAACATGATAAAGACGGAGGGAGTGTTATGAGAGTGACACACACACACACACACACACACACACAGACAGAGAGCCAGATGGCATGTCCTCCCAGTCACTCCCTCCCTCTCCTGAGCAGTCTCCTTCACTTCCTGGGGTCACTGCCCAGCTCTGCATATCTGAGTGCTCAACTCCGCCCAGCCGAATTAGCGGTCGAATTATTTCCCCCCATTCCTCAATGCCACAAAGCAACCGAGGGCACGATTGGCAAGAGGTGAAACGTGGAGCTACAACCCAAACAGATGGAAATGCACTCTCTGGATTTTTATAACCCTCATGAGTGTGTTATGTAACACCGGAATAATCGCATCACATGGAAAAATACCGTTTGGTGTAAGATTATAACACGGCACCATCATGAATCACACCAGGCCTTCAGGTGTATTTTAAAATCAAGACAGTTGAATTGCTCCCGTTACGCTCCTGAGAAAATAAACATGGCTGTTTGTGTTGCACTGACTAATGGATATGTTTACTTTTTATGTAAATTATGTAGGTCAGGTTGAATCACTGGTAATACTGTAATAATGACAACAAAATGATAGATAGATAGATAGATAGATAGATAGATAGATAGATCCCTCTCTGAAATATTTTTTTGCATATTTGTCAAGATCATCAGACTAATTTTACAAAATTACATAACGACGATCCAAGTAAATACAAAATTCAGTTTTTAAATAATGATTTCATTTATTAAGAGAAAAAAAAAAAAGATGCCCAGACCTACCTGTTCCTATGTGTAAAAGTAATTGATCCCTTGCTAAATCATGAATGAACTGTCACATTACTGAGTTTAACTTTTTGGAAGGTGTGCATCCCATTACATCAGGCGTAAAACTTAAATCTGATTGAGATGCTGTGGCATGACTTTAAAGAGGTTAAACCCTGTTTATATGTCTGGATTAAAAAAGAAAAAAAAAAGCAGGAAGGGGCAAATAAGGAAGGGGCTTTTTCATTACGCTGTAGCTTGATGAATAGATAGATAGATAGATAGATAGATAGATAGATAGATAGATAGATAGATAGATAGATAGAAATCAAAAGTAAAAATGTATAAGGAATTAGGATACTTGAGAATCTTGGAAGAGAGAAAAAAAGGAAGCTGAGAACATTTTTGTGTGTTTGTTAATTCTATGCTATAAAACTCCACAGTTTACAAGCAGTATGCATCGTGTCGAAAGATATATAAATAAATAAACACATTAACTAAATACTTTTGGGCTGAGATAAATTATTGAATTCTAATTAATTAAAATGTTATTTTATTTAATGGTTTCTAAGAAACAATGTTTGACAGATTTTTTCCTACTTTTTTCTTTATTTATTTTATATATATATATATATATATATATATATATAAGTAAGTTTATATGGGCTAAATGGTGCTGTACATCAGTCATGGTTTCATCCATGTCACTAATCTGAAACAAAGTTGAATAGAGATATGTTTCTTTTGTTTTATAATTTGTTACAAGATTACGATTTCACAAATCGACTCTTTAATAAGGAAGTAAATGTTGTTTAAAATTCAGCGCCATCTACAGCATTAACACTTACTCTCAAGGTCAGGAAATGATTTCACCTCAGACGGAATAAACTCTTAGCATATTTTGCCTTAAATCAATTTAATCTCTCTCTCTCTCTCTCTCTCTCTCTCTCTCTCTCTCTCTCTCTCTCTCTCTCCCTCAAACACACACACACACACAATTTATGAGAATGATGCCAATTTTACACATCAATGTTTGAGCACTGGCAGATGGTTTCATGGCTTTTTTTTTTTTTCTCTTTCCCTGTCTGATAGGGAAGCATGTTAATGATAAGTGCTCGCTTTTTTAACCTCCAAAACAAAACAATATGAACAGCTGCACTTGCTCAAAGGAAAACACAATCCACTGAATATGAACAAAACAAATTATTAATAATGAGCGAGAGAGAGAGAGAGAGATTAATGTGAGTTGGTATACCCGTTTGATGGTTTTACAGCAGGATGGGTGTCGTGTCGTCTCATTGCTTTTGTAGCATTGCATTTATTTATTTATTTTATTTTATATTTTTTTATCCTTCTGGGGGAAACACGGATCATGAAGCCGATGAGGATCAACATTCCAAATCCACTCGAAGCAGAAGGCAGAGAATCTTCTGTTCATAGCTGCTTTAACATAACAAATCACAGGAAACGACTCGTTTAGCAGAAGTTCCACAACATTACACGCAGCCATAATCATATGTACAATATACACACGTGGACTAAAGTGTTGGTACCCTTCGGTCAATGAAAGAAAAACTCACAATGGTCACAGAAATAACTTTAATCTGACAAAAAGTAATAATTTAAAACAATTCGATGAATGTTAACCAAATGAAAGTCAGACATTGCTTTTCAACCATGCTTCAACGGAATTATTTAAAAAAATAAACTCATGGAACAGGCCTGGACAAAAATACTGAAAATAATGTGACCAAAGGGACATGTTAATTCAAGGTGTGTCCACTAATTAGCATCACAGGTGTCTACAATCTTGTAATCAGTCAGTGGGCCTATATATAGGGCTCCAGGTAGTCACTGTGTTGTTTGGTGACATGGTATGCACCACACTCAACATGGACCAGAGGAAGCGAAGGAAAGAGTTGTCTCAGGAGATTCGAAAGAAAATTATAGACAAGCATGTTAAAGGTAAAGGCTATAAGACCATTTCCAAGCAGCTTGTTGTTCCTGTGACTACAGTTGCACATATTATTCAGAAATGTAAGATCCATGGGACTGTAGCCGACCTCCCTGGACGTAGGCCGCAGGAGGAAAATTGATGACAAATCAAAGAGACGGATAATCCGAATGGTAACAAAAGAGCCCAGAAAGACTTCTAAAGAGATCCAAGGTGAACTTCATGCTCAAGGAACATCAGTGTCAGATCGCACCATCCGTCGTTGTTTGAGCCAAAGTGGACTACATGGGAGACGACCAAGGAGGACACCATTGTTGAAAACAAATCATAAAAAAGCCAGACTGGAATATGCCAAACTACATGTTGACAAGCCACAAAGCTTCTGGGAGAATGTCCTATGGACAGATGAGACAAAAATGGAACTTTTTGCCAAGGCAAATTTTGCTAATTATACTTGAAGCATATCAAGAAAAGAACACTGTCCCTACTGTGAAACATGGAGGAGGCTCTGTTATGTTCTGGGGCTGCTTTGCTGCATCTGGCACAGGGTGTCTTGAATCTGTGCAGGGTACAATGAAATCTCAAGACTATCAAGGGATTCTAGAGAGAAATGTGCTGGCCAGTGTCAGAAAGCTGGGTCTTAGTCGCAGGTCATGGGTCTTGCAACAGGACAATGACCCAAAACACACAGCTAAAAACACCCAAGAATGGCTAAGAGGAAAACATTGGACTATTCTAAAGTGGCCTTCTATGAGCCCTGACCTCAATCCTATTGAGCATCTTTGGAAGGAGCTGAAACATGCTGTCTGGAAAAGGCGCCCTTCTAACCGGAAACAACTGGAGCAGCTTGCTCATGAGGAGTGGGCCAAAATACCTGCAGAGAGGTGCAGAAGTCTCATTGACAGTTACAGGAATCGTTTGATTGCAGTGATTGCCTCAAAAGGTTGTGCAACAAACTATTAAGTTAGGGGTGCCATCATTTTTGTCCAGGCCTGTTCCATGAGTTCATTTTTTAAAATAATTCCGTTGAAGCATGGTTGAAAAGCAATGTCTGACTTTCATTGGTTAACATTCATAGAATTCTTATTTATTATTACTTTTGTCAGATTAAAGTTATTTCTGTGACCATTGTGAGTTTTTCTTTCATTGACCGAAGGGTACCAACAATTTTGTCCACGTGTGTATATAACTTCATATTATATATGTCTATTATATTATATTATATTATATGGCATTCTTAATTTAATAAATTTATTTAAAAATATATTTTTTTGTCAAGTCTCTGAGGTATAATGCTTCACATTTGACCACGTTGCAGTACACTGCTCTGTATGGATTACTTTCCTCTTTCAGCATGCTGCGTGCTTTATTGCTTCAGCTTTATTCATTCAAAATAATTCCTACAACATTAACGATGCTGTCTTCGTCAGCTAAGTCTACCTAGCTAACTCATGAAAATACTCCTAAATTTCGTGTCGATTAAATTCTATACTATATGAAATGGTATAATTATAATACATTAAACATGTGATAAATACAGTATATAAAGCACCAAAATAATCACTTTATTCATCTAAGGCCTACTGTACATACTGTGTACACTGCCTTGCCAAAATAAAACAAAAATTATAAATAAATTAAAACAACACTCTAATATTTCATTGGACTGCCTTTACATTGCTTAAGTTTATGCAAACTCTGCGTAAAGTCTTCTCCAGCACATCCCAAAGATTCTCAATGGTGTTAAGGTCTCGACTCTGTGGTTTCCAATTCATGTGCAAAAATCATGTGTCATGCTCCTTGAACCACTTTGTTTTTTTTTTTTGTTTTTTTTTTACAATTCAAGCCTGATGACTCCTGTTTGTCATCCTGGAGTATGCCAAAAAAACTCCACTGATGCAATAAACATGTTATTAAGCATATTCAGTTAGTCAAGTCAGCTGATCAAATTTTTGGGGCACATAACCTTCCTGAACCTACTGTAGACCTGACCAAAAGAATCAACCTTAAACCATAACACTGGCCACACAGGCTTGTACAGTAGACACTATGCATGATGGGTACATTCTCCCTCCCTCCTTACCCTCCATACCTCCTTACGCTCCCTAAAAAAAATTCCAGTTTGTTTTTCAGATTAACTTCACCAATAAGTGGTTTTCTTAAGGCTACACGGCTGTTTAGTCCCAAACCCTTGCCATTGCATTGTCTGTGTGTGTGGAGATGGTCTTACTTTCACAATTAAACATAGCCGCGAGGCCTGCTGCTACTTTTAATATGAATAATAATTAATATGAAATAATTGATTTCATGAAATAAGTGATCTCCGAACATGATCATTTAAGTTTTTTTTTTCTTCTTTTTTTTTGACCACATTTTGTCCTCGAAGTTGATGGTTCATCAGTAACCCTTCAGGTTTGAATAATGCGTTGGACACTTTGGACAAAAGTTGGACTTTTTTTTTTTTTATTTATACACACACTTATACAGATTGGTTGAATTGTAAAAAAAAAAAAATACAAGTGGGGTGGTGTGGTCAAGTATGTTTTTTGGCAGGGTGGGGGGGTTCTTGGGGGGCTACAACTAATCATACAAAATGATTGAGAAATCAACATATGAGATCAACAGAACGGTTTTATCAACAAATTATAAGCTCAATGAAATAAAGCCAAGTAAAAAAAAAAAAAACACATGCACTTAAACATGCAAATGTCATCATTTGATCCTTTCCATGGCTTTCATCTGGGGAGGATTATAAGAGTAGAATAAACATGAGTAATTAAATAATTTAATAGTACTTCGCATTGTATGACTATGCTCTCTCGCTCTGTCTCTCTCTCTCTCACACACACACACACACACACACACACACACACACTCACACAAATGATCAAATTACTATTACGGCATTTAAAAATCTAGGGTAAAGTTTTACCCTTTTCCACCCAAGAATGTAGGTGATTTTTTTCTAAAAAAAAAAAAAAAAAAAAAAAAAAAAAAAACTTTTTTTTTTTTTTTAATTGAGAATGAAATTACACAAATTAGGTAAAAGAACTTGTCTTTCATAATCATTAAAGCTGTCAGTCCTTTCCAAAACTCCCATGTTGAACTGAATCCTTCACTTTAATTGCATCTCTGCTGAGAGTATTTGTTCATATGTATCATACCTTCAGTTCTGTTCCTTTGGAAAAGATGTCAAAAGCTGTGCTTGAACTGTTCTGTTGGTCATTGCGAACAGCACAAAACATTACGCACACTTGCGTGTCATTGTGAGCAGCGTGTTACAATATTGAATACTCATTGGCTAATCATCCTTATTTATAGTTCGTAGGTGATTATATGTAGAGAGTTTTAATATTTCCTTTTCATGACAAACTTTCCATAATAATACACATCATTATTAATCGTAAGGGGAATGGACACATGCATCCTGTTTTCCCAAATGCGTTCCCTTCATGTCATTCAATTTTACATTTAAAAGACTCTAAGGATACGATCTTGCCATGTGAAAGGCGAAGCTCCTGCATGGACTGAAAGGCATATGTTTGCTGGCTTGTTTATTTCTACTCAACATGAGCTTCGTTATTCTTTGAGTGTGTAAATATCACCAGCACGAATGATTCCTGCTTGCCTCAGCATTCTTTCAGCTCGCTGGCTGACAGATTGCTTTTACCTCTCTTTCTTAGCCAACGTCACACCCTGTGTCAGACTGTGATTGTTACGGATGCAGCCGTGTTCCTTCAGTTCTGCTGGTGAACTTGTCCCTGTTCCGTCTCTAATAAGGAGGAGGGCGTGAAGCTGGTGGAGCAGCTGGAGAGCGTGTCCCATCAGGTACACTAATTCCCGCCTCACTCTGTCATGCCCTATGCCATCTTTTTCATCTCCGCTTTAATTACTTCCATTTATCCTGCTATTTCCATCTCAACAAATGAGGCTCGTTGGTAAAAAAAAAAAAAAAAAAAAAAGGCAGTGATTAATTGCTAGTGCTTCATAAATGGTGAACAACAATTTAGGTTTTTTATAGAGCAGAGGATGAAAGAAGTAGAAACAACAAGGAGGATTGAAACTGAAGTGTGTGTGTGTATGTGTGTGAGTATTTGAACCTATTTTTTGCTCACTAAATTACAGGATAATTGGTTATAATTGCTAATTGGAGGTGATTAATGGGGCTCTGGCCCTGGATGCCAAACCCATCAGCAAGGTGGCCCGAGATAACATGATGCATATGCTCTCTCTCTCTCTCTCTCTCTCTCTCTCTCTCTCTGTGTGACTTTGCTTCTGCACAAGAAAGATCTCTCATTATTCTGTAAATGTCCAAATGTTTGTAATACACCACTAAGTAAGAGTATGCAGCAGGATATGCAAAGCAACATACAGTATAACATACAGTAAATCCCAGTTTGGAAGTAATTAGCATCAGAATTAATGCATTTATTTGCGAATTACAAAATTGTTACAAAATTTAAAAAAAAAAAAAGACTGAGCTTGTCTTCAGCCACTCCTCATTCATTCATCTTCTATACCACTTACTGTATCCTGTGCGGTAGCCTGCAAAGTGCCTAAAGATACAATTTTAAAACTGGTTGTTTATGTAACAGCCTCAGCAGCGACCTCATTTCCCCTATCGTCTGTTCCAACCACTCAGCATTCAACATCATCAGTGTCAACTAAAAGCCCCAACACTATACTAATCAACACTATGGGAACGTCTCTTGTTCGACCGGTTGTGAAGCATGTGTGTATGAAACACGCCAAACTTATGGCTTATATAACCTCGGTCAGGTGACGTTATCTGAGGAAGTACACATGAAGGTTATAAATAGGTCTAATCCCGGAAACATCATCAGGTCTTTTTGTCTTCAAGGATTGCATTGTGTGTGCGTGTGCAAACAGCTTTTCTTCAATACTGCGGCGGCAGTTTATATATATATATAAAAAAAATAATAACAATAAAAAATTCGGGAGCAGAAAGTGTTCAATTTACTGACCGGTTATGGCGGAGTTTGAGAGATGTCTGCCTCCGTGTGAGAGACTTCTCTCGCACGGCGATCTCCACACTTTCTGTTTTGAGTGGTTGGGAGAAGAGCATGCTGTCCTTGGCCTGAATGGAGACTGGGAGCACTGCGATCTCTTTCCAATCAAGGTGCTCCGTGCTCGGCTTGCGTTTTTAAAAGAGAAACCGCGAGCCGCGGGTCATTCATGGGGATCACGTGCCGATCTGGCAGAAGCGCGTGAGATGGAGTCTTCCTTCTCTCTTGCGCCCCGACGCTTCTTCTGATCTGGCGAAAGAGACTTCCTCTCTTGCTTCGGCAGAAATGGAGATTGCCACCTCAGAGCGCACCTCTCGTGACGAGCAAGCTCATGAGGAGTTGCTAGAGGTAGTAAGGAGCAAGAGACCCCCAAGTGCTCGAAATTAGATGACAGGTTTCTGTCGGGTGGTCTGGGGGGGGGGGGGGGGGGCCTCCAGGAAGCGCTCTCCCCTTCTTTGGCGACCTCCATGATGAGTAAGCAGCCTTACTCTTCCCGTGTCTTTGTGCCATTGACATTGATTGATTCTAACGTCGTTTATGCGCAGGCGTGGGGTTATACGATGATGCCCCAGAATGAAGAAACGCTATCTCTCTCCTGGGAGCTCATCCTCACTGAAAAAGCCCACACTCCCCACAAAGCTGTGTAGAGTAACATCTTCATTGGTGGGGAAAGTTTTTCATGCAGCGTGTCAGGCTGGTGCTGATCTGCACACCATGGCGGTTTTGCAGGCATACCAGGCTGACCTGCTGAGAGACCTGAGCGGAGGGGAGGCGAAGCTCTACGAACAGGGCTTTTTGAAGTTTCTCCCCTGTTGTGTTCAGGAGTTTGGACCATTGGCCACCCAGTCCCGACCAGGTCCGGTTCTCTCCAGGTGTGCAGGGCAAAAGGAAAGTGTGTCTTTCTAGTCTAGAAAGTGATTGTTCATTATGCGCCAGGGGCTTCGTACCCTTTCTATGTGGTTCAGTCCCCAGTTTTTGACACTGGGTCCCAGGTCCGTGTTGGCATCGCAAGTTGCTAATGACAGATGCTTCCCTCACAGGCTGCGGTGTGGTCTTAGATGGCCGTCCAGCCCATGGGATCTGGAGAGGCCATCTACTTGCGTGGCACATCAATTTCCTCGAAAAGATGGGTCTATGTTTGGCCCTGAAATATTCCCTCCAGCAGTTAAGAGGCTACCATGTCCTAGTGCGGTACACTATGGTAATCTCATACATAAGTCACCAGGGTGGATTGTGCTCACGCCACTGGAAAAAGCTAGCATACAAGGTTCTGCTTTGGGCACAGGATGAGTTCCTGTCCCTCAGGGTGATTTACATTCTGGGGCATATGAATATGGGAGCAAACTCGCTGTCCAGACAAGCTGTTACATGCAGCGATGGGAAACTCGACCCCAGAGTAGCCAGTCGAATCTGGGGGAGATTTTATGCGTGTATGTGGCCCAGACTGTGTCTTTATGCCTTTCCTCCGATAGCTCTGCTCCCGGGAGTCCCGGTGAAGATCCGTCAACAAGGCTTGCGCCTCTTATTGATAGCACCCCATTGGCCGACCAAAGTGTGGTTCTCGCATCTGGTATCTCTCCTCGACCATTCACAATGGGTGATTCCAGCAAGGAATCTGTCTCAGGCGCAGGGGACAATATTTTATCCCCGGCTCGAGCTTTGGAACCTTCACCTCTGGCCCCTGAAGGGGACCAACTAAGAGATGCTGGTCTTCCAGCCAGTGTAATTGAAACGATACTAAGTGCTAGGGCTCCCTCCACTAGAAGAACTTGTGCCCTCAACTGGAGTGTATTTGAAAGTTGGTGCTTGGCAAAACATGTAGAACCAGTTCACTGCAAAATTGTTTCAGTGCTGGAGTTTCTGCAAGAAAAGTTGTCCTCGGGTTTATGCTCTAGTATTCTCAGAATGTATGTAGCCGCCATTTCAGCTTGTCATGTTCTGACTGATGGGGTTTCGGTGGGAAAGCACCCTTTAGTTGCCTGCTTTATCCATGGAGCTAAACAGTTGAGGCCGCCCACTAGAGCGATAGTCTCTTCTTGCGACGTAGCTATTGTGCTCGAAGGTTTTAAGGTTTTAGGATGGTGCTCTTCAGATTTACGTCCACCGCACCAGCCAGTGGGGTAAGTCAGAGCAGCTTTTTGTATGTTATAGGGTCCGCAACCGGGGGGCGGCTGCCACTAGACAGACGCTGTCACATTGGGTGAGAGATGCTATTGCCCTAGCCTACGAGGCACGTGGTCAGACTTTGCCTCTAGGAATTAGGGCCCACTCAACCAGGGGGCCACTCATCAATTGCTCTGGCAAGAGGCATCCCCTTGCAGCAAGTGTGTGAGATGCGGCAGGTTGGTCCTCTCTGCACACATTTGTCAAATTTTACGGGTCACAGGCTCATGGGTCCTCGAGGATGTTCCTGGTTTTGACCTATTTATAACCTTCAGGTGCACTTCATCAGATGACGTCACCTGACCAAGGTTATATAATGAGGTTTGGGGTGTTATATACACACTTGCTTCACAACCGGTCAAACAAGAGATGTTGGTGAGACTTAGAAGGACTGTATTCTTGTTCTAGAGCTGGGTCTTATTTGTGTGGTAATCACCCTTGGGCAGCTCGTTGCTTGTCCCATGCGCTTGGGTTGTGTTGAAGCGCGTCCGTCCGCACCGCAATTGCGCATATGAAGTTTTCAAGTATCGGCACAGACTTTATTAAAAGAGACGTTCCCATAGCGTTTTCATGCAGCATCTTGTTCCTGCTTTTTCAGGCAACAGGGTTACAGCAAAGTAACCCGAGACGTTTTATTCTCTACACTTTTTTTTTTTTTTTTTTTTACATTCACAATGATGGTTGATGCCTAAAATGGCACTGCATAACAATACTATGTTCATTTGGCAATATTGGGTACATTGGGATAACACTGTTATTGGGCTTTTGTTAAAAGTTAGAATTGTTTTGAAGAAATGATGTCAGAACAATACTGACAGAATGACAAAGTGGTAGCAAATGCCCCAACACAATTTTGTAAAAATTACTTATTAATAATATTAATAACAAACCAAACTAAATGGCCTGAGCCAGATAGGATGTAATGAAACATAATGATGATAACATAACATCACTAAGAGATGCCTGACATGAGATACACGCTCTGTGTGTGGGAAGCTGTCGTGTCCTTCCCAAGCTCCTATCAGAACCGTAAACCCTGTTAGACACATCAGATAGTATGGATGTGGTTGGATGCTGTGAGTACGGATGCTAATCTGCACAATTGCTCCAAATAATGGTAGCAATTATGTTGCTTTAAGGTTGTATTTGCACTGTTTTGTTTATCAACTTTCAATAACAATGCTGCTTATTGTAAAGTCAGTAAAACTATATGCCTGCTCACAGTTGATGTTTGGGTTGCTTTTGGTTTGGCGTTCTTATTAAAAACTAAAACTAGTACTTTTTAAAATTGTTTTAAAGTTTTTCATGATTTTCAACTTCATAATATCTGATGAGTGGCACCAACAACAACAACAACAAAAACTTTCTCTCTGTGTTGCTTTATGGTGCACCATGGTCCTGAATGTTGGTTAATTTTACTGTGAATTAAATAGTTGAAATGAATAAAAAAATATGCTGAATATATAATTTTTGCTGTGTATATATATATATATATATATATATATATATATATATATATATATATGTTTTTTTTTTATTATTTCTCTCCCTGTCTTCAATGTTTGCCTATGTGTGTGTGTGTGTGTATAGGTGTGAACAGCTGAGACACCAATAGGAGTATATATATATATATATATACTAAAAATATAAAAAAATATATATTCAGTGAAAAATACATACATACATTCGGCATACATTTAAGAGTTGCACATGGTTCTGACATATGTACATAAATGATATTATGAAAGACCAGTTTGTGTTCTATGTAGTAAAAGTAAAAATGTACTAGCTAATACGTTGGCAAAAGTTTACATTTTTACAAAAATATAAGAGGAGTGCGGAATCACTGCAAGCCCTCAGACCCCAGAGGGATTTTCTTTTTTTAAACAGAGGGTTTTGTGTGCACTCTTTTCCTTGTTCCAGTTTGCTGCGAATGACTCACGAGAGAATACATAAAATGAAATAAAAAAAAAACGCACGACAAAAGAGTTCTTTCTTTCTTTCTTTTTCTTTTTTCAAAGCATCATATTATTAATGCTAAATTGCATATTTACATTGCGACAAACATAATGACAAAATAGTAAAACATCACCATGTATATAACCAAGTGACAAGACATATCTGACAAATGAACCCTCCTCTGTTAAAAAAAGGCAGAAACACACCTTCATACAGAAAACATCACAATTCTATATATTGTACAGTATATTGTGTGTTGACAACACTGTGGCTTACATACTGGTTAGCACTGTCCAGGTCATGGGTTCAGTTCCTGCATCGGATCGGTGTGCATGGGCTTTGCATGTTCTCCCCATGCTTTGTGGGTTTGCTTCACGTTCTCTGGTTTCCTCCGACAGTCCAAAGACATGCAGATTAGGCTAATGTCCTGTACATTATGTGATTGTTGACTGGAGGTCCTACCATGGTCGTACCACATGGGAATGAATACAATGGTTACCAATGGCCTCCATGGTCCCTAGTTGAACTACAGAGGTTCCTACTGTAGATAGATAGATGAATATTTTGTTCTACCAATTTTTTACATTTATTTTAACAAGCATTTTCTGCCTGATAATAATAATAATAATAATAATAATAATAATAATCTTAATATTCTTAATATTCATAATCATAATCATAATAATAGAAAAAAATATGGCAGTGAATGTGGTGAATTCTGCTTAACATGCATCCTATGTCGCCTTTTCTTCTTGTGCCCTCTTCTCCTTTTGTATTAGAAAGAGATTTGATATCCTTTTTTTTTACACTGCTCCTCTCTCACACTAAAGCACAACAGAGCACTTTAGCTTTCTTGCATTACTGCCTGCAGAGAAGAAAGGGCTTTTAAGAGCAATTAACTCAATGGAGCTGCTCTGTAATTTGTCTTCATTGGGCTCTGAATAACGATTTTGTTAGTGTCTAGTCAGCTGCATAAAGCTCTCCTGAACGTGTGTACTACATATGGAGTGGTTTATTAGCATCGCAGAGGAAAAAGAAAAAGCTGATGAGGAGACTCACAACGTTCAGGCAGGTTCTCAAAAGATGTGTGAGGAGACGTGAGATGGACAAGTCTTTAACAGGGTGCAAGCAAAAACAGATTTCTAACAGAGTTTTATCTCAGTGGGTGTTACGAGTGTATGTGTTTGTGTGTAGCACTGTCCTGTTGCACCACCAGGGTCCGAGTTTGAGTCCCAGCCAGGTTTGATTCCTGTCTGTGTGCATGAAGCTTGTATATGCTCTTCCCGTGCTTGGTAGGTTTTCTCCAAGTACTCCGGTTTCCAACCACAGTCTAAAGACATGGGGATTAGGTATACTGTGTATTGGTCATTAGGTGTTCCCAAATTGCCCATACTGTGTGAGTGTGTGGCCTGTGATGTAAACCCACCACGCGTGGGGAGAACATGCAAATTCCATGCACAGTGCTCGAACCCTGACCCTGGTGGTCCAAGTCAACAATGTTAACCACTAAGCCACCTTGCCACCTCCAAATATCCAAATACATGGAAATCCATCATATGAGGACACGGTCTCAGGAGATTAAAATAAAGGAGTGATCCTAACTGACCTAATGTTTATGTCAGTTAGGATCACTCCTTTATTTTAAACTCCTGCGTCCTCATACGGAGGTATTACTTTTTGGGTTTGCAGCACCTTATACTTCATTCTTAGACCAGTTGACCTGTTGTCCTCAGACACTTTATAGCATTATCCAATGGAAGCAAAAGCGCAATACACTAATTAGTAGAAACAGAAGAGGGTGTCAAACATAGTTTCATGTTCAAATACCTGCTTATATTTTATCCTTATCAGGTCCTACTAATCCCAAATATATAGGAAAATGTAGAAATGCATGCAAAATTAAAGCTCAGGTCTTAAGAGGTTAAAAATGTGAAATGCCAGTATAATAGTAGAGAGAGACAAAAGTATTTCAACTTTTTTTTTTTTTCCATTGTATTTCCATTGGATCTCCATCGGATTTCCATTATTTGGTACTAATACATTTAAATTATTTAACTTGAGTCAAGCAGTTCAGGTCGCCTTTCACAAGATTCTTACAATAATTTGCTGAAATATTAGTCCATTCCTCCTGACAGAACTGGTGTAACCGAATCAGATTTGTAGACGTCCTTTCTTGCACACACTTTTCCATTTCTGTCTTTCTTCTTTTTTTTCCTTTTTCTTTTTTTTTTTATTGGAATTGTGGCCAGGGCCAGTCCAATACCTCAACCATAATGTCCTTAAGCCATGTTGCTACAATTTTGAAAATGTGCTTGGGGTCATTGTCCAATTGGAAGTCCCATTTGTAACCAAGCTTTAACTTAATGGCTGATGTCTTGAGTTGTTCTTTCAGTATATCCACTTTTTCTTTCTTCCTAATGATTCCATCTATTTTGTGAAATGCATCAGTCTTTTCCGCAGTAAAGCCACAGCATCATGCTGCCACCCTTGTCCTTCACGGCTTCTTCCTTGTTGAACAGCCTGTCAAGTTACATCGATATCAGTCTTATTTTACTGTAGACACAAGATACTTTTGTACCTGTTCCCCCCCCCCCCCCCCCCCCAGTGCCTTCACAGTGTCCATTGCTGTTGTTCTGGAATTGATTTGTACTTTTTGTACCAAATTACAGTACGCATCTCCTTTTTGAGCAGAGTGATGACTGCATGGTCCCATTGGGTTTATGCTTGTATATTACGGTTTGTACAGATGAACTTGGTGCCTTCACAAGGATGAACAAGAATTCTGAAGGTCTAAATGTATTTATTTACTTTTTAATTTATTCATGTAAATTAATTATTATTATTACTATTATTATTATTATTATTATTATTATTATTATTATTAATAATAATAATAATAATAATAATAATAATAATAATAAAAATAATAATTTATAAATAATTATTTTATTTTTTTTTGAGGCCGTTGCTGATTTCTTTTGATTTATCTAATTTCTTGTTGAGTGGCTCAAAAAGTTTTAATGACCCCAAACTTAGTGCAAACTTTCGCCTTTAACTGTATCTACTGTATAGTGACATGTAATGTAAACATCCATGAAGCAAGGTGGCATTTTCATTTCTGGTTAAATTGCTGTCACAAAAACTTTCATCATTTGCATTTTGAATGTGAATATTCCAGCTCAATTCAACATTAAGAAATGAGATAAAATGAGATAAAAAAAAAGATGAGCTTTAAAAAAAAAAAAAAAAACGTAAGAAATAAATTGCATGTGACACTCAGGGTTAGCAAATTTTACCCTTAGTTTGAAAATAATAATAAAAAAAAAGTAAAAAAAAAAAAAAAAGCCTGCAGCATGCCCTCCAACCAGCCTTTGAACCTCTCTCTCTCTCTCTCTCTCTCTCTCTGCCTCTCACTAGTACAGATTTTTTTTTTTTTATAATCTTCATATACATAGGAAACCATATGAAGTCATTTCCCAAAGTGGTTAAGTGAATCATATACTCTAGCTTATTGCTGGATAAGACCATTTGAGTCTCGTCTTGGGGATCAAATCATTGAACGCAAGGGCATTTAAAAAAAAAAAAAAAGAAAATTCTCCAATATGTCACAATCTCATTTTGCCCATATTCTGTGTAAGGCAGATGCAGCGAAAATGACAAGAATTCAACTTAGGCATAAAAGCTTTTGTAATCATCCAGGAACTCCATTAAGGAGACAGGTTTCATCACTAGACCTGTTTGGCCCCTTAATTGTATTGTATAGAAACCCACAGAAAAAAAACGATGGTCAAGTCATGTGTTTCCTTGAAAACTTTGTCAGTATGTTAGCTCACTATAATGTGCCCTAATATGTCAAGATTAAAGCAGCTGTATCAGCATCTACAGTACAAGGCTGTGTGTGGGTGTAATTGCCACCCGTCATTTAACTGATTAATCGAACATACAGACTTAAGAGCGCTTTCATCTGCTCTTCCTGGCTGTAAAAGGAAGCTGATTAAAAGTTTGCCACAAGTGCTCATTAAGCTCCAGAAACCAGCCGGCCCTCGGTAAATCACAAGGCAATGTTAGAGACGTCTCACTGCAGCAAATTCACACAGCATGAACAGAACTCGCACTTAGTAGGGGGAACCTAGATGTCTATTATGATTCAGATTGTAATTATATATATATATATATATATATATATATATATATATATATATATATAGAGAGAGAGAGAGAGAGAGAGAGACAGAGAGAGCATTTGTGTTTTAGGAGAATGCTTAGGGAGTGGCAGTAAATGAGAAGTAGTCATTTACAGTATTTTGTGTTTTATCCAGCTGTATTTGTCCAGTGCAACATTTAAACCTCATGGTTGATTGTTTGCTTCAGTTTTTCGTACTGAACTAATGCTGACCTCAGATGATCACAGTTGAAAGTCAACCGGCTTTGTGTGCCATTGAGAAGGTGATTAACTTCATCTGATTGATATTCTACAAACAATACCCCATAATGACAATGTGAAAAAAAAGTTTGTTTGAAATCTTGATCAGAGCTTTAGAGGATGCACCTGAGCTCAAGTTTGAGCGTCATGGCAAAGGCTGTGAAAACTTATGTACATGTGATTTTTTAATTTTGTAATTTTTCAAAAAGTTTGTTTAAAACAAAGGTCTTTCACATTGGCAATATGTATGTACAGTATGTATGTATCCATCTATCTATTTATTATTTGTTTTTTTATGGCTTGTTTAAAATGAAGTAATAATTAATTAAATAATAATGCTTATATATTATTATTATAAATATAATTATATACGGCATTATAACAAATAGTATTATTATTATTATTATTATTAGTAGTAGTAGTAGTAGTAGTAGTAGAAGAAGTAGTAGTAGTAGTAGTATGTTGACTATTTATGTATTTGTTTACATCATAATTACATAAATTACATAAATAAATAACAACACAAAACCCCCATACAATATAAAAAAAAAAAAAACAACAAGCAAAAATATTCAAGATAATGATATTTGTAATTTTTGTAAATACATTTTCTCTCAAATTAGATAAAAAACACTGTATGGCACTACGTTTTCATTGATTATTTTCCTATAACAGAACCACACAGAGTCGTCCTGGACTGTACCTTCTGACAGTTGCTTAAATAAGCCTGAACATTTTACTGCAGTCTGGATAATATGTCCCTATCTGCCCTCAAGTCTCTTCTACCTTCTCGAAATATATATTTTCGGTTCACATTGGCTAAGATTTTGCTTAGGGTTATGAGTCAGAGTTATGATGTACTCGCTTTGTATTCAGTGCAGGAACCACTGGGTGGTAAATGGATAAGGTTACTTCATTAAACATGATCTTTCCTCCCAGTTCCTCTCTCTCTCTCTCTCTCTCTCTCTCTCTCTCTCTATATATATATATATATATATATATATATATATATATATTTCCCTGTTGCTGCCTCTCTTTCTCTAAGATTAGAGATAAATGGGACTCTGATACGTTTTACTCCCCTGTTCACTCTCTCTGGCTCACAGTCTCAACTGGCCTAATTTAAATTCATTGGCTGTGAGTTAGATTTGATTTCCAGAAGCGTTTGTAGGTCACCGTTGCTCAACCATGAGCATGGGGATGATAAACATCTACTCCAGACATCTAGCTGAGCTGAACCAAGAACTGAGCATTCATCATCATGGATCATAAACTAGCTGTGGTATTTCAGAATTTTTACTGCAAAAAAACAAAACAAAACAAAAAAAAAACAACCTTGATTTTTGTTAAACATTCATTGTGGCATGAAATGAGTGGCAGGATACTGTATGCGCACTACACTCATGTTTACATCAATACATAAACAAGTATACTGTAACTAGATAATGACTAAAGGAACAAGGAACCTAAGAGTAAAGTCACAAAATATGATATAACATGATATGAAGCCAAAATAATGAACACAACTGATCACTCAGTATGTGCTTTTGTGATTGGTTTCATTTGTGCAGTTATACTGTTCTCCACTCCACTGCTTTCCACTGGATTTTGGATCGTTCCTCTGGACAGTTACGTTCATTCAGCTAAAAGAGCATTAGTGATGTCAGTCGTTGAAATTTTTGAGATGTTATTGGGATGTTGAGGAGGCTGGACTTCCAGTCTTAATCTCAAAGCTGTTCAGTGGGGTTGAGTTCAGTCCGGGCTTTGTGTCAGACACGCGAGTTCTTCCAGTCCAACCTTAACACACTACAGTATGCCCTTATGGAGCTCGCTTTGTGGATCTCACAGGGGCATTATCATGAAACAGGTTTGAGTCACTTAAGTTCCAGTGAAGGGAAGTTACAATGCCGCAAAGACATTCTGGACGAATATTTGTTCCAGAGTTTGAGGAAAATCTATGATGATCAGGTGTCTATAACCTTTTGGTCACATAGTGTCCGAACTGAAACAAATGCTTTTGATGTGTGCTTGAAACACGGAATCGACACTCTGAACCTCATTATGCAGTGAAAAAACTGGACCTTCAGACGTGTACTGTACATGTTCTCTTTCTCTTCATTTTTACTACTGATGTCAAATGTTACACTGTCAGAGAAAACGGATTCCAGGTGTTTTACTTGGCCGTTAAAAGAAAACTCCATCCTGAAAGATAACATGTCTATATTCAAATATGTATTTATTTTTAGGGTTGCTGTTCATTTCATTTATTGAATTAAGTTATTGATTTTGTTTCACTCCAGTATAATTCTAGTCTAAATGTATTGGTAGCATGTCACAGGTGGATGGTATTAATTACCAGCACAATTACAGTATATGTCCTTTAATAGTAAATTAATAAATAAATTAACTTTACTTCCACCACCACTACTACTACTACTACTACTACTACTACTACTACTACTAATAATAATAATAATAATAATAATTGTATATGAAAATAGACCAACATGTTGGAGAAGTATAAATATAACAACCATAATGTAACAAACAGATAATTCTAAGATAATTAATGGGATCTGTTTTCACAAGGAACGCTCAAGTCAACCTCAGACTTTTTAAATTTCAAGTTAAAGAAGGCATAAAAGCGGTTGACCTTTACAAAAGACTTTAAGCTCAGTATGCTGATGAGACTCTGCTGCAGTAAATCATTTGAATGGTGCAATTGTTTTAAAGCAAGACATACAGTACAGTACATCTGTGAAATCCAAGAAATCTGTCCGTGAATGCATTGGTTCCCTTGAACATTTTGTGAGTTGAATGCCTGATCCTTGAAGATCTTGTAGAACTTGTGAAAGAGATGCATCTGTCTATGGGAACTGTATGCACAATCATTCACCAACACCACTTTCAAATTACAGGTAAAGTGGAACCTTGGATTACGAGCATATTTCGTTCCGGACACTCGTTAACCAAATCAAATCTTCCCATAAGAAACAATGAAAACCCAAATAATTCGTTCCACAGCACCAAAACAATAAATACAGAAAAATAATTAATACAATATATAAAGTAAAAATAAAACAAATTAACCTGCACTTTACCTTTAAAAAAAGTAAAAATAAATCCCAACAGATAAGTGTTTCCGTTTGTGCGTGCAGGCGCAGTGTATTTGTGTGTGTGTGTGTGTGTGTGTGTGTGTGTGTGTGTGTGTGTGTGTGTGTGTGTGTGTGTGTGTGGAATTAGCCTCGCCTCGTCTTACACAGTAAAACTCCTCCCTCCCACCACCTCGCTTTTTAAGTTTCACAACAAACACACCCACAACGGAAACACTAGATTTTTAACGGGAAAAAAAAGAAATCTTTTGATGACACTCACGTGACACTCACATGAGCGCAGACTAACGGAATCACTGCTGTGAAGTAAAAAACAAAACAAAACAAATGAACCAGCACCTTACCTTTGAAAAGAATCACGACAGAGCAGAGTTTCTGTGTAGAGCAGAGTGTGTGTGTCTGTGTGAAGCAAGGGAGGTGTAAAGGCGAGAGAAATTTGTGTGTGTGTCGGTGTCAAAAAACTCGGCACTCGTAAACCAAGACATGTTCATTTTTCAAGTCAAAATTTATTAAAAATCTTTGCTCAGCTTGCGGAACACTCGTAAACCGAGTTACTCACAATCTGAGGTTCCACTGTACTTGATTTGTACATGTTTGATCCAGTAAAGGAGTTTCTGCGAGGCCAGTGTTTCAGATGGGAATCAGTCAGACTGAACATGGCTCTGTACCGAGAAAACTTTCTACTGTACCTTGATGGGATCCAAGCACTAGTGAAACACTGTGTAGTAGAGGATTATATAGAGAAATTACATTTATGTTATTGGGCAGAGTGACTTAGATTTCTATCTCATAATACACCTGAGCACTTGAGGGCCTTGCTCAAGGGCCCTACAGTGGCCACTTGGTGGTGTTGGGGTTTGAATCTGGGACTTTGCAAACAGGAGTCGGATGCCTTAACCACCGAAAATAAATGATTTAACTATTTCAATCAAGCAATTAACGATCTGTTTGGAGCACAGTTCCTGGTTTAGACTGATGTAAGACCCCAGTCTGGTTATGAGAAAGTGTGCTGTGTTACAAAGAAGAGAAAACAATAAAGGTACTGAGCTTGTCACTTTTTACTTTGGGCAATTATATGAAAACACAAAGAGGATTTTTGGAGGTTTTAGTTTATGAAAAGACATCAAACGTGTACTAAGGTGCGCAATTTCTTCACGGTGTTTGACGTTTAAAAGAGTTGATTAATTAGAGTAGGGCTTTTACTACGTGGCACTAAAGATGGAGAGCGAGAGGGAGAGAGACATTTATAGTCTTTGTTCAGCACTTTTTTTTTTTTTTTTTTTTACATACTTAAAAGAATCTATTCTCTCTGCAACAGCAGAATCCCTAGAGATGTATTCTTGGTGCATTTCCTCCATTTAAAACCCTTCCCCATAAAATAGATGATGTACAAAATGTGTAATTTACATTTTAGTCCCAGCAGAGAGAATACACAGGAGTCTGACTGCAGATGTATCAATCACTTATTTTAAATAGGATCCGGAGTGTTAGGGTCCTTCCTCATATAAGCTGTTTAGACAGTTTGAACAGGAACCCTGGTGCGTTCTGCTTCCTGGCGCGGTTCTTTAGGTGGGTGAGAACAAAGCAGTCTTGCTCAGTTGTGGAACAAAACAAGGCCTCTGGCTCCCATAATGCTGTATGCACCTTGCATCCTTTTTTTGTTAAAGATTTTGGTCAGTTTCAATCACTGGCATCTGGTGCTCAATGCACATTTTTGTAGCTTTTCTTTTTTTTTTTCATTTAGCTTATCTTGTGTGTTAGCAAGCAAATAAATGGCCTAGAAATCAGGAAAAAAAGCTACTAAAAATAGAAAGTGAATCAACTGTTCCTTTTCAACACATTGCAGCTGACTCAGTGAATCCAATATGATACACTGTAAACCCGATTAAGTTGGCAAAACTCAAAATATTTGGGGTAATCAGATACATAATTTTTTTTTTTTTAAGTAATGATGTTTCCAATTTTAAGTAAACAGAACGATACATTTTTGAATTTGTTGAACTTGTGCAAATCAAAAAAAAAAAAAAAAATTGCAGACCATCCAGCCCGGGAATCAAACCCAGGCCTTCCGCATGGCAGGCGAAACGCTTATCCCTGCACCACGAGTGCTCTATAGCTGTTACATTGGTGGAAGTTTTACGTAAGTTATAGTTACTTAAGTACTTCCAATTACATAAATGATCAAATTTGTTCAGCTAACTTGAAAAGTGTTATTTGTACAAATGGCAAAAAGTTCTGAATACTCGGAAAGGTCTATTAATTTGACCTAATTGCATTTATTTAAGTTATAACAGTACTTAATGTGTTTAATTACTTTGAGCATTAGGGTTTACAGTGTACGTTTGCAGCTTATCTTTTTGGAAATTCAGTTCTGTAGTTATTCCAAAAGGTCTAAAAAAAATAAATAAATAAAAATAAAGACATTTTTATCATCAGTTTTCTTGCTCAGGTATGGATCAAAACAACCAAGTCCGAAAGATGATAGTTAGAATCGACCCTTCTGCTGCATGCGAACTCCCTTCTATTGTAGTCAACTCACTGCAGGAAGTGAATACATGAAAACATGCTGTAGGTTTAACTTTTTTTTTTCTTTTTTCTTTGTAAATCTGTTCAATTGAGCACAAATAATAATAATAATAATTATTATTATTAATAAGAAGAAACACTGGATGTAATAAAAAATATGCCTCACGTCTGGTTGACTTACCCCTAACATACAGGGGATCAGGGTTCAATTCCCATTTCGGATCTGTGTGCATGGAGTTTGCAGGTTCTCCCCGTGCTTGGTGAGTTTCCTAAGGTAATCCAAAGCCATGCTGGTTAGGTTAATTGCCGCTCCCAAATTGCCCGTAGTTGGTGAATGACAATCGATTGTCGAGCTGGCAACCCGAACCCTCATGTTATTTCCACAGAAAGGGTGGGAAGTATCCATCTCCCATCCATCCAGATACAGAAAAACAAAAAAAAAACTTTATTCTTCAATGAATTTAGGGACTAGCTATGAGTCTGCACCTTTGCTTTCTAGTAGTTGATTCAATTACAGTATATGCACTACACAAAGAATAGGAAAAATAAATAGGAAATGAGCTGAAGAGTATCATCTGCCCTGAAAGTATTCCCATTAAGGGAATACACATTGTTTTCACTCACTCAAACCTGAAACCTGAAAATATTTTCATTTTACCAGTAAACTGTTTGGAACACTAAATCATTTAATAAAGTGACAGTTAAAATATAGAGAAAACTATTTTCATTCAGTAAGGGATATTTCGCATTGGTGGTGCAGGTAGAACATTACTTGGAACTGGCATCATTCCCATAGCAGAACACTTGCTGGCTGTGTTAAAGTCCTGACCCTGGAAAATCCCTTAATAAACAATATCCTGACAGAAAACTTCACTGTAAACAGCTGCGTGATATTAAGTTATAATGGTAACATTAATGTTAATATTGATATCTGTGAATTTTGCATGAGGCAGAGTTTATGGTTGGCTAAAAAGCCTCAGAGGGGTCAGAAAAGCTCTTCTAGTCTCTACTCCATTGGTAGACCCTTTATTAAACAAACAAACCAACAAACAAGAAGACAAATATAAATTGCTTGCAAGGTTCATTAAGATCATATTCATACATAATATGGCACACTCTATTAATAAACTACATTCATATGAATAAACTACAAATTGCAAAACAATATGATTATACAGTGACATGTAAAAACAATACAAAAAAATTGCAATGCAAAAAAAAAAAAAAAAAAATGGATTCAATGTCATTGTGTGTCACATGTTCCCGTCCATATGGAGACATAAGGGATATAAGTGAACATTAAAAAACACGGTCATTTAATGGTTTATGGACAATTATCCCATGAAAGGGTCATAAAAATGACTCAGCATTCATTTTTCCCCATTCATCCTTCCTACCTGAAAAAGAAACCAGATTTTTTTTTCTGCATGAAACAAATTAACCTCAGTAAAGGTTAAAAAGAACGAAAAAATGTTAAAGTCTAAACAAATTCCATTGTGCTGTACAGAGCATCACTTCTTTCTGACAGAGGAAAAGAGAAATGGCACAGAAAGCTGCATCTTTTATACTTATTATATCACCGCTGCACACACGTCCAGTAGTTGAAGAGACAGATTTCAATTAATTCATATGACGCTACAGAAATTCAATTTACAGGAAGAAGCAAACAGGTAAATAATAAAGGGCTGATTATAATTACACCCCTGAACTTAGCCAAAATCCCAGCAATCAATAAAAATAGACCAAAGGAGTATTGCAATTAATTATGAGTGCAAAACACTTTTGCAGATACCGAAAATGTCAAATGTCTAAGATAGATGTAAAACTGTAAAAAAAAAAAAAAAAAAAAGTGCCAAAAACTCAGAGTGCTGGTGGGTTGTGTTTTTTTTTTGTTGTTGTTGTTGTTCTAAATATCCAGGCATCCCATTAAAGATCATCGCAATTGTTGCATAATAAGGGGGATATGTAACATTCCCTTAAATTGCTCTTAACATTTCTCTCAATTTTCTGATAAGGAGAAAAGAAATGCACTAATTGTCCTTAACCATCCCAGTCTGCTCTTACCCAGGTGAACTGAATGATAAATCCCACTTGATCTTACTGTGGAGGTGCATTGGATTAGCATATAATTACCGTATAATTAGCATAAGCAATACTCCCTCAACACAATATAAAAGCAGGTGCATGTTTACTGTAATGATATAAGACACATTTTTTCTTTTTCTTTTTCTCAATTCTGAAGCTATGGTTCAGTGAAGAGAAGAGCAAAAATAAGGAAACAATGATGAAACCCAGAAATGAATAGGTATGAATAAAACAGGAAACAAAACAAAACAACAACAACAACAAAAAAATGGATATGTGGATATAATCAAAAATAAGAGAAAATTTGTTCATTTATTGCTTCTTGCAGGAGGCCCAATGCATAACAAGTTAACAAGGAAGAAGTAGTGTGAAGCCTTTATGGGAAGTGAAATCCAGGCACATTACCCGTGCTACATGTTTACACAAGATTAGGCGGTCATGGGAAACAATAGGACTGGAAAAGTGTTTTGAATCTCATTCCATGGACACAAGTCAATCATAGGAAAGCACACATTTACAGAAATTTCAAATGTGAGTTTCAAAACCATGTATTCCTGGATGCAGATTTCTATTTGAATTCCATGGATGATTGAAAAATATATTATTATTATTATTATTATTATTATTATTATTATTATTATTATTATTATTATTGCATTCCTGTGTAGCTTTTAGGGTTAATCAGATCTTAATAAACTATAAAATAAAGTGTTATAGCTACATTGGTAGTACATTTGATAGAAAACTGTGGATTTTCACTGGCTTTTAGAATGAAAGGAAAACACACGTGGTGTAGTAAAAAATGTTTCTTTTCTTGACACAGGGAATTTCATATGTGACACGATACACATAGTACACTTTTTGTACCTTTTTATTGCTCGGATGTTTGGAGCTTCCTCGTGGTTCATGGAGCATTTGAAGAAAACATCAAGGCGCTATAAATTCCAACCACCAGAAACTTGTTACAATTCATAACATTTGATATGGTGTCACAACCCGAGGTTCTGCAGAGCAGCGATGTTGCGGGAATGGTTTCCGCTGATGAGAAACCAAATCAGGTAAGATCACTGGGATTTCAAAACCACCTCCTGACAGCGTGCCTGGAGCAGGTGTTCTATTTTGAGGAACACACCTCCGGTTGTGATTCATGGGACTCTGTTAAATTGCTCACATGTTGCAGGAACCTAAATCACCGTAGAGTAAGAGCCCTGGAGGCCGAACTTTTTTTGCCGCTGGGGAAATTTGTGAAGGTCAATGAAACATGACTGTGGTAGCAAAATTTCCTTCGCCATCACCCTTTAAACCAGATCACATAAACCACTGGGGAGGACACGGCCCAGAGGTCTGAAACACCATCGGTCTTAATTCATTTCAGTCTACAGTCTAATGGCATAAGCTGAACAAGTAAAACTTGTACACGTTTCCTAACATTTTCAACAACAACAACAACAAGTCAACAACATAATGGATGACTGCAAACCAAGCGAAAAGGAAAGATCATAGGAAAGATCATAGGCCGTTAACTTCTGTATTGATTATTCTCCAAGCCAGCTCTCTTAAAGGTGCAAGAATGAAACACTTTACACTTGCTTAGATGTTTCTGCACAACTAAGTATGATCACATAGAGTTGAATTGTAATTGTGTAATTAAACTCTGTGTAAGAAATTGTGTAATTGTGTAATTAAACTCTATGAGTTGAGACAAGCATGTGAGAATGTAATGCTGAGCTCAGAGTTCACATCTCAGACATTAAATATAGACAGATGATGGAAATATTTCCATACTGAAGTTTGTACTTGATGAAATGCTATTCAGGACCAATAATAGACACACAAGTATGGCGGTATTACTTAGACTAATTAAACTAATTAATTAATTCAGAATTCACAAAACAAAATGAATGCATAGTATCATCCATTTGAAGTACTGTAAAAAACAACAACAACAACAACAACAACAAAACATTATTTTGTGGTAGGACATTTAACTTGGATGGATAAATTAAAAAATGGCCAGCTGTAAGAGTCGCGGATGGCTGCTTGGTCAGATAATCTTTGAAAATGTGGTCATGTTTTCTTTACACACACACACACACACACACAAAACTTCAAATTAACCAAAATAGTGACGTAATTTTATAATTTCTACAAGAGAATAGCAAATTAAATAAATGATAATAGTACAACTCCTATCTCTATTTTATATGATTACTGTCAAGGTTAAACGATGAGGGTGCTAGACGCGTAAATCATAGATAGCTTGTTTGATTCAATTTCATTTTGTTGCGCTGCGATTTTGAAGTCGATTCAACAGCCCTTATGTTTGTCTGATTTGTCTCAAGCACCTATATATTTCTTACAGGTTTGAAGAATTGAAAACTACTCAAAGTTTCTAATAAACTTTGAAACACCCTGTATACAGAATAAAGTGCTATAGATAACTTGTGTTCTTGTGATCATTTTTGTCTCATTCGAAGGGATAATCTTTTTTTTTTCTTTTCTTTTTTTTAATCTAGAAGGTGATCTGCTCCACACTCAATTTCAGTAGATGATGGTATTACAACAACCACCCATGATCTCAATAAACAAAGAAATCATGAGCATTTTCAGAAGATGCAAGCAGATTGCATTTTCTCTAAAAGTGGTAAATTTTAAACCATTTAATACTAAAAGTTTCCTTAGAAATTTCAAACGTGTAAATCCATTCTGAATCGAAAAATGATCAATTACTTAGCAAAATCGATTAAATTTAAGAGTTAAAAATGTGAGACAAGAAACAGTGCCGCCAAAGCCGTGGGGATGGTCAGAGGATGGTAGCACACAACCATGTATTAGCTCAGACCTGAAAATAAAAGTCTTTGAAAACCCAAACGTCTCCAAAACACCAGCAAAAATGACAAATGCATCAATTCAACTTGAGGGAAAGCTAACTAGTCTCTAATCCCTATCAAGGGTACTACTTGATGTGTGGAGCGAGGGAATGTGCACACTACATTGGGCACTAGCTTTCCATTCAACACTATTTGGGATTCAAGCCCAGAATATTGGAGACATAGAGAGGAACATAACATGACTGTCCACCACCTTCATGGCTTATTCTCCTCATCTTTTGGATAGATAGTTCTGGAAAAAAAATAAGAATTTTAAAGCCTGGTTATAAGGATATTACTTCAGTGGCCAAAGCTGACTATGACTTACAGTACAGTAGGAGTATAACAATTAGTAAAGAGCACCTAGATTATTAATTGTTGTGTTAAATTGATGAAGGTGAACATCAAAGATACTGAATATGCCATGCAATTTTGTATGCTGTTTTTAAACTAACCTCATCAATGCAGTCTTTGCAATGCAAAAGTCTTTGATGCAGTAAAAGTACAAACCATAGATGCAACAAAGAGCCTCTAATACATTACAATATTTCATGAGGCTATATTAGAGCCAGTGGCTTAATTTAAAATCATTGGTTTTAGGGACCGTATGAATAAAAAAGTTCAAGGGAAAGCAGGCTGTAACTTTCATGTCTGGAACTAGGTGAATAGCCAGACTGCTATATTAAGTCCTATGATCAAAGTCTGTCTGGTCGTCTACATTGTCATGGCAACAAGACCACACACTGGGGATGCACTGATACCTATGTGGTTCAATACTGTGATGATTTACAAATATATATATATATATATATATATATATATATATATATATATATATATATATATATATATATATATATATATATATATATAGTGCCCTCCATAATTATTGGCACCCCTGGTTAAGATGTGTTAAAAGCCTTAAAATAAATTCAGTTTTTATTGCAGAAGCATATTGTCACACTGAAAATTGTAGAAAAATATAACGTGAATATAAAGTGAATTTTAAGGGGAAATAAAAATCCCTGACTAACAAATCATTGTTTTTCATAATAATGAAAATAACCTATTAAACAATAAACAATTATAAACAATTATTGGCACCCCTAACAATTCCTAGAAAATAAATGTAATTGAAGTATTTCTATCATTTCTACAGTAGTTTACAAAGTTCATCAGAGTACCTAGGAACATTTAATTAGTAATTTATCACTTCCTGCTTCCCCGGGGTATAAATATGACGTGACACAGAGACCATTTCTCTTATCCACTCTTCAACATGGGAAAGACAAAGGAACACACCATGCAAGTAAGGCAGATGTGTGTCGACTTTGACAAGTCAGGCAATGGGTACAAGAAAATAGCCACCCATCTGCATCTGCCCATATCTACTGTGAGAGGAATCATGAAGAAGTTTAAAAGAACTGGAACAGTAGCAAACAAGCCTGGACGAGGACGCAAGTTTATTTTGCCTCCACGCGCAGTGAGGAGGATGGGAAGAGAAATAAAAAGTTCTCCAAAGCTCACTGTTAAAGAACTGCAACCAATGATAGCATCTTGGGGTCACAAAGTCTCCAAAACAACCATCAGACACGATCTACATGCCAACAAGCTCTTTGGGATCCATGCAAGGAAAAAACCTTTTCTCAGTCACAATCATAAACGCAAACGTTTGGAGTTTGCTAAGCGGTTCTGGGGCTTCAACTGGGACCGTGTTCTTTGGTCAGATGAGACCAAGATAGAGCTTTTTGGCAACAAACACTCTAAGTGGAACACAAAAGACGAGTATGCAGAAAAGCACCTCATGCCCACTGTGAAGTCTGGGGGAGGATCGGTGATGCTGTGGGGCTGTTTCTCTTCCAGAGGCCCTGGGAACCTCGTTAGGGTGCATGGCATCATGAATGCTTTGAAACACCAGGACATTTTAAAGCAAAATCTGGTGGCCTCTGCCCGAAAGCTGAAGATGGGTCGTCACTGGGTCTTTCAGCAAGATAATGACCCAAAACATGCGGCCACATCTACACAGAAATGGTTCACCACACACAGAATCAAGCTCCTCCCATGGCCATCTCAGTCCCCAGACCTCAACCCCTTTGAAAACCTGCGGAGTGAGCTGAAGAGGAGAGTGCAGAGGAGAGGAGTCAGGTCACTGGATGATTTAGAGACATTGTGCAAAGAGGAATGGTTGAAGTAAAACAATTATTTCTTTATGTGGGATTTTTTTTCCACTGGATAAATGCACTCAAATTAACGGTTGGAATTTCCTCTTTTTTTCCATTGTGGTCCTGTGTTATTTAGAACAAAACTGAATTTTTTAGAAGCTAAAGAACACATTTTAACCAGGGGTGCCAATAAATAGGGAAATAAACCAATAGTGTCTATAAAACCATTAAAAAAAACTGTTGTAAAGAGTAACCAAAAAAAAAAAAAAAAAAACATGTATTTGTACAGAATCCCTGCTGACTTTGACCAAGATTACAGATTCAGGTGGAAAGCAGCCATAAAATGGTGCTATCATGAACCCCTTTCGAGCTCACTATTAGTCAAGATGTGAGAGCATTCTTGATGCCGCAGCAAATATTTATTTCAGTTGTGTAAGCTCGACAGTCGTTATAAACCATTTATCCATAAAACTGCTTTTCATGATTGTAACTTCTGTACTGCATTATAATGTAATGTATACAGCACTAGGTGTTACAGGATATAATAATGCAATAATAGTTGCTTTTAAATAATAGTTAACATTTACAAAATACCAAAACAAGACTACAGTTCATATTAATCATAGAGATAATGTTATTAAGTTTATGATAATAATCATTTTTAAAACATGTATGGCGGACAGCACCTGTGAATCACTGTAGGGGGGCCTGATAAGGGGTTAATACAGGGACTTTGGATTCATATCTCTGTCTCTGAGTGAAACTTCACTAGGTTGCAACTTCAGCATAAATAATGATGTCATATTCATTGGTCGCGCTGTTGCAAATTTCCTGGCGGTTAGACATTGTAGGATCATCAAGGTAGCGGAACACCAACGTCCAATCACATGGCTGCAGGAAATGAGCAACTGGCTAGAATTCGTCAGACACTGACCTCTGCTGGTGGGGCAGGAGTACTGCCCTTGTCTGTAACTGTATGGCACCTGTAATTTATTATCTAAACAAAAGTGGATCAAGAACCTATCCCGGTGGTGGGTGGATTCCTGATATATTCCAGGAGGCCCTCGGTGTGTGAGGTAAGAATAAACTGAATAAAATGCCAGCCAATTGCAAAGGACCATGCACACACTCAGTTGGGATAAAACCTGAAATATCGTCCTCACGATCGAACCGGGAACCTGTGACTCATGAGACAACAACGCTACTTGCTGAAATAAAAAGAAAAAAAAAAAAACTCAAATGAAAGGAAAACACACACACACACACACACAGACACGCAGCCCACATTATATATAATTTCCGCTATAACTAATTATAAAAATGGAATTTAATGATATAGTCTAGAATTTAACCAATCAGAGATGGAAATGGAAATGAGTTCCACAGGAAGGCATAGCACCACGCACACAGGCGCACACACAGGCGCACACACACACATGCTCGCACACACAGGCGCGCACACACACACACACACATGCTCGCGCACGCACGCACATATCTCTAATGAGAGACCAGCTGACTAGATGGGAGATAGGCAGTAAGAGAATTACAGTGATCATTTAAGCTGTATTTTCTTATTTTTTTTTCATACACGACACGCTGAAATGATCAACATTCAGAAGATGTTGCGTCAAAGAAAACAAATGCAGAGGAAAGACTGAATCAGACGGGCAAGCATATTGCAAGTGCGAGGCAGAACGCAAGTGAGAAAGGGAGTGGAGAGACAGCGCGCGCGAGAGAGAAAGAGCACGAGCCAGAATGAGCAAGCGAGAGAGGGATAAATGGCACGGATGATCAACAACACTTCGCTCTCTGCAGCTCGCTATCTTCCAGCCCCACAGCTCTGGATAAAGACCAAAATACATCATGGAATCTCTTAATTTGTTTCAGATCAGAAGGCTTGGTGTTTCTTTAATTCTTTTTGCATTTACTCCACTGGCTTTTTTCCCCTTGGATTTGTCCTTCGTCTGGCTTTTCCAGAAGTCCGCAGAAAAGGACAGTTGAATGCAGTCACTGATGTTCACAAAAGAATGGGTAAGTTAGCTCTTTGATTTACACAGTCTGGACCTGAATGGAAAATGAATAGCGGATTGAAAAGACAGCAGGGAGAGAGTGAGGCAGTAGGCTGCTCGCGCTCTAAAAATGTTGTTTTTCTTACGCCATTTCACAATTCTGAAGCAGCCAAACTTGGTATTTAGACTTGCACTTTCACAAGATTTGCTAACGATAAGTGAAATGTTGCTGATAAATTCATTCAAATACGATTCCCAAATGCAGCATAAATATGGAGCAAATAGAATGAAATGGACATGGAATCTATTCAGCAATCTGCAAATGAGCAACAGATTTAGCATCTGCAACAGCTCAATGACTAACGCATGCGTTCAGGCTTCTGGCAAAATTATTTTTAATGATTGTATTAATAAAACACTAGAAACATCGAATTCTGCATTTTGCGTTAACATTAATATTTGCTGCTATACATCAAACAGTGTAGACACAGATATACATGCATCCCCTTTTCCCCCTCTGTGTGAGATCAGATCAGATATGCTTTATCTTTAAACCCATACAGGTTTTCATTTCAAGGTGGCCATTGGTGGGACAAGCACCAGCAGCACTTTGTGTGATCAGCATGCTACTGTGCCTCCCTCCTGCGTCATGCACAGCCTGCCCTCAGAAATGCCGCTGCGAGGACCTGCAGTTTTACTGCGACACGCAGGGACTCCTGGCGCCCCCAGACGGCGTGGACACAGGAGCCCTGGGACTCTCGCTCCGCCACAACAGTTTCACTGAGCTGAGCCCTGACCAGTTTTTTGGCTTCACCCAGCTAACCTGGCTCCACTTGGACCACAATCAAATACACACTGTGCATGAGGATGCGTTCCAGGGGCTCTACAAGCTCAAGGACCTGAACCTAAGTTCCAATCGCATCACCAAGCTGCCCAACACAACCTTCATCCACCTCATCAACCTTCAAATCCTGGATCTATCCTTCAACCAGATGACGGCGCTGGAGCCTGAGCTGTTTCACGGGCTCCGGAAGCTCCAGATCCTCCACCTGAGGTCAAATTCACTGAGGACTATGCCTGTGCGAGCCTTCTGGGACTGCTGGAGCCTGGAATATCTTGGTTTGAGCAACAACCGGCTTCGCAGCCTGGCTCGGAACGGATTCGCCGGGCTAATAAAGCTACAGGAACTTCATTTGGAACACAACCACTTGACCAAGATCAATCTGGCCCACTTCCCACGTCTTGTCGCCCTCCAGTACCTCTATCTTCAGTGGAACAAGATTAACAATTTAACATGTACCATGGAGTGGGAGTGGACCACTCTGGAGAAACTGGATCTAACTGGGAATGAAATACGAGCTCTAACCCCTGAAGTCTTTGAAACTTTACCGAACCTTAAGGTTCTGCTGCTGGATAACAACAAGTTGACCGGCCTTGATACCCAAACCACGGATATGTGGAGGTCCCTGAACATCATCGGGTTGTCCAGCAACCTTTGGGAATGTACCAACAGAATCTGCAACTTGGCTAGTTGGCTTAGTAGGTTTAAGGGTCGATGGGAGCAACCCATCCTATGCCACAGCCCTGAGTTCACACAGGGCGAGGAAATACTTGATGCAGTTCATGGATTCCAACTCTGTGAAAACATTTTAGCACCTGTTGCTCTGACTAGCACCACGGTGGAGGCCACGTTACCCCAACAGTTCACAAGATCTTTGTTTGGGAATATGCAGACACCGACGCAGGACTTCTATGCAGAGAATTTGGGGAGTTTTAGCATTTTCACAACTTCTGTTACAACCTCCAAAAACCCACAAACCACAATGGCTACCACCACGGCTGATTTGGATGATGTTACTGATGACTCCGCTTTGATGGACAACATGGTAGTAACCCAAACAATAATTGTAGGTACCATGGCCCTTTTGTTTTTCTTCTTTCTCATCATTTTCATGGTGTACATCTCATGGAAGTGCTGCCCACACTCTATACGACGAACCCACCACTGCTTGACCATTCAGAACAGGCAACAGAACCAGACACAGGAACGGCAGCCTATGGCGGACCCGGCCACTCAGCTGCCCTATAACGAGTATGAGATGACTCACAATGATGGTGCACTTGTAATCATAAATGGCTATGGGCAGTGCAAGTGTCAGCAATCATCTTATAAAGAGTGTGAAGTATAAACAATATTTATTTACACAAATGATCATTTTGAACAGATTAATTAATACATGGATTGTTTATGAATATTTCAGTTTGTAAAGAAAAATGAAATACATGACCCCCCCCCCCCCCCCCCAGACTTTGAACTTCAATAAATATGTGGAGGTCATATATGGTATTTTTTAGAGAAATAATATGAAAAACATAACAATAAAAGAGAATGTGATTGCAGAACGATATCACATGTTATTGCCTTATATTAATAAGTAAAATGACTTAGCAAACAAACAAAAACAAATAGGGGAAAATAAATTACCAATTTTTAATAGAAAGCAATTTTGCACTCTTGCTGCAATAAATAAAGATACTAGAATAAGACTGCAAGAAGGTGCCATGACATTTGTCTTCTGCACACTGGTTTAACGTGTAAGGAGACCGATATTTAAAAAAAAAGGACTGATCATGGAAGTTTTACACCATTGCTTGGAAAGGCCAGAAACATTAGTCTTTCTTTCTTCATTATATAACCAGGATTGTTATGCTGTACACAATCTGTACACAGTTATACCGTGCAAAACTCTTGAGCGCCCTTTATTTGTTCCTATTTTGTTTGTAAAAAGCCAGACTTTCTTGTATTTTTAATGTAGTTTTGAGGGGTAGTCCTCCAGTTTTTGCCTCTCATGTTTAGTCCATTTCGGAGGTTTTTCTTTTCTTTCTTAAGTTACACAGTGGCATACGAATTATCCAAGTATAAAAAAAAAAATGACGAATGATGACAGATGATCAGGCCGGTGATTAGTATACGGTTGATGCTGAATGCTAAGTGGTAGGAACGGACGAGAGGGGAAATGAGGTCGCTGCTGATGATGTTACGTAAACAAATCATTTTTAACGTCTTGTCCTGTCACAGTAAAACATTTGTAACATATATATATATATATATATATATATATATATATATATATATATATGAGGAAATGAGGTGGGGGTGCGCAAAACTTTTGCACGGTATTAATCTCCCAGATTAATGTTGCATTAAACAAGCTACTCCTGCTACAGTAACTATAACTTCATAGGAGTTTTTAACAGCTCCATCACCAGCGTTTCTTTTGTCTATATTCTAAGATTTTGGCAGAAACCAACAATCAACAACAACAACAAGAATCCGGAAGGTCTTCAGTCGCAAAACCTTTACCAAGTAAATGATTAGAAGTTTTGTTTTTGCTAAATAACAACACATTTTTAAATACAGTCTTTGATCACATTCAGTATCTTTCATACGCGAATGAGCTGGTACTACGGAAACAAACAGACTAATATTTGTATAGAGGTGGCAACGAAACAATCCACTTGTGTGTGGAACCAGTATTTTCATTGAGGTGGTGTTGAAAAAAAGTGACCTGGTTTTAAGTCTGATGGATGAACCTTATGAAAATCACTTCAAGCCATTGCATGATTGTTTTCATGCAAGTAGGAAGTGTGGATTCTAACTGCAGATTTTTATTTATTTATTTATTTATTTATTTTTTTTTTTTTAAACAAAGTAAAAAGAGAAAGCTGTAAGCATGACACCATGTAAAGTCACATTCTGTTATACTTCACTTGTGGTAACACTTTAATTCATGTTATTGCTCAGGACACATACTTAAGCTCCTCATGACATAAATCCCTATAAATGTATACAGTAACATCAGCTGTACAAATGCTTTCATTAACTTTGGTGTGAAGGCATGAGGTCAGATCATTTGTTTGGTATAGACCTCATATTCTTTTTCAAGCCTGTCAAGAAAATTTACTTCGTTCCCCAGTTTGTAGCGGTTGTCTGGGGTTCTTTTTTTAGTTTCAGCATCGGCAGATGCAGTATACATAAAAAAAAAAAAAAAAAAAAAAAAACACCTGGGGTTAAAACTAAACATAGATTTACAATAGTACAACATGCTGAAACGTTTAAAAGGAATGTAGTTTGTACACCAACATTACTGACTTTTGCTCGCAGATTACAGAAGGAAGAAACAAAAGAAAGACAATCAGCTACAGATAAAACAAGGTTTTATGCCTAGGTACAAAGTGGTGAAGAGTACATCAAACATTTCTTACTGAGTAGACAGTACAGTAGATTGCTTAAAAAAAAAAAAAAAAAAATGTAAGCAGTTTGATGAAATGAGCAAGCTTAATTTTTGCAAAGAACGATAGGAAGGAAAAACAAAATTCAGTTTGATGGACTTGCCTGCTCTGTCTGTAATTATACCAAGCTCAGCATCATTAAACTTCAACAACGATGCACTATTTAGATGATTTTGTCTTGTCTGTTTCATATTAGAGGCTACTGATCACATCACAAAATATCACGAAGAAGGTACAGTACAAGGAATGACAAGGCAGTAAAGGGCTGTGAATGTATAAAACAGAAATAATGCAAAATGCTGATGAATGATCCCAGAGTCAGAGACGAAAAAATGGCTTTCAAGTAAATTTATATACTGTATATGCCAAATGATAAAAGTGTTAGACTGATGTCCAAGAAAATCATAGGCCACAGTCTGATTATATTATTTGTTATAGATTTAAAAAAATATATATATTCCATATTATTCATTTGATATTATATAAAATTAGAAAATATCGACATTCATTAATAATAATTTATCCAAACTAATTAACTAAAAAAAAAAAAAAAAAAAAATGTTTCAGGAAAATAATCAATGCTGTAATGAAACGTAGTGACTCCTACAGGCTTTCGAAAGACACAGTCTTGAGCCACTTTTCATTTCTTTGTAGTAAATTAAATTGACTACAATAGGCTACAAAAGTGCCTAAAGGTACGATATAAACAGTGTTTGTTTATTTTAACAATCACCTTAAAGACACATCACTGGCCTGATCATCGGTCACACCTCTTTCTCACTGGTTCATGCCTTAAGTTAGCATTTATTTATTTATTTATGTATTTATTTATTTATGCTTGAATAAAGTCTACTGTAGGTCACTCTGTGGTTTAACAAACAAAAACATTCCTCTGTAACCCATCTGGTACAGGAACAGAAACTTGGGAGGGCTCAAGACTCCTACTGTATATACATACATACTGTATGTATAGAATTAGGCATCCCTGGTGATTCAGATCCCTGACGTGTATTTCTGTGTGCAAAAGTATTAATATATAGCCACACAGCCATTGCTTGCAAATGAACTCCGAGCTGATGTACATTATTATGAAAAAGTTGCATGCAAATAAGTTCTGCAGAGCAAGGTGCCTTTAAGAGAATACATAAAAAAAAAAAAACAATAAAACAAACATATAAAGCCGAGTAAACAGGAATTAATGGAAGAAAGTCAGTATTTCAGTACTTGGCGTGACAACGTGTTTAGGATCCTTTGGTCTGAAGTGCAACTTGTGCTTGAGTTTTATGACTAGAAATCATGAACGACTCAACAACGAAGTCCTTAGAAAAGTTTAAGACCAGCAAACAAACAAATGAACAAAAAACAAACAAAAAAACTAAACAAACAGTGGCTATGACTTTCTTACACTACTGTACATAGTATGGATGCATGAATGGGTGGATGCATACAAGGACAAGGATATATATTTTTCCTTCAGCTCTGCACTGTAAAATGTGACGTACTGCACAGCCACTGCATTATGTTTAGGATCACAAAGACACACAGTGCACACACAGTGCAATGCAGTACTACGGCTTAGTGGAAGCATATTCGTGTACAGAGGAAGCACAGGTTAAAAGAATAGACTTAAAAGAACATAAGAGCCCCCAAAGCCTTTAATAGGGGTAGGTATGAAAACATTTATTAAGGAAAAAAAACACACACACACACACACACACACACACACAAGAGAGAGTTAACACAGAAATAAAGAGAGTTAACACCCTACGCTCTTTGTAGTAAATCAGTTTGAAAGGTTTGTCGCACATGTTTCTATATGTTACGCTTTCAAATACCATGGCTTGATCTCAAGATTTAAAAGCGTATTCAAAGGTAGAAAGGAAGGAAACAATATGTCAAAATGTGACAGAAGGAAGGATGATTTCAAGGGCAATAATTTGCACTACAAAAACCTTTTTCTCTTCATATTTATTAACAGCATGAGGTCACGAACCTTTTTTTTTTTTTTTGTAGTATTTGTAGTGTTGGATTCTCTTTCCTATATTTCAAGTTGAATAAAAATGATAAATGACTGCTCTGTTTCCTCCAGAGGCTCGGAAGTATGGCGAAGAGCCCAAAGCAACCCACGTCAAGATCCTGTCAATAGCGTCGCTTTATCCTAAATGTCATTATGAGCATTGGATTTTTCCACCAGGCAAAACAAAGATGTGTGACACGGAGCAAAACCACAAAGCCATCGCATCAAACCTGACTTCACCTGATCCTCTGTGAGGTTTTCGAATTGACGCGAGAGCCGTGTCTGGTAGAAAAATGACACTTTTTTTTTTTATTCTCTCTCTCTCTCTATTCTCTTTCCTCTCTACGAAGGCAGAGGGAATTTTTGTAGAATCCTAGCAGGACTAGAGGAATGTTCTCTGTCTAATTTGCTGCAGTTTAATGAATTTGCAGTTTGAGATTTTGCTCTTTTGGTTCCGGTGCTGAGCTCCGACAATCCTCAGTGTCAGTATACTTTAGCCGGATTTCTTTTTCTCGTGTCCGTGAATCACCCTATGAACTTTGAGAAAGGTGAAAAAAAAGTCAAATTTGTGAAATGATGAGTGTGAAATCATAACTACTTTCTTCTTCTTCTTTAAGTGTATAAAGAAAATCCATTCCAAAACCCCCCCTTTCAAAACAAATCAGGATGATTTAATTAACAAGGGATGTATGGCTCATACATCAATCTTTCTCTCCTGTTTCCTTCTCCTCAATGATTTGTGACACTCATTTACATAATGAGTTTTTTTTCCCATGAGGAACACCTGTATTAGTGTGCCGCTTCATTTCTGCATGACAATCTGCCTGTTATTGGCACACAATCGATGTAAGCATGCAGGTGAGTACAGTAGGTGGAACAACGATACATGCAGTAGGTGGTAGAACATACATAAGAACTGACTTTGTTTTCCACGCACTGTATGTTCACGAAAGCAGAAAGTTTTTTTCAGTGATCAAACTGCCTGCTTCATGTCTGAAACACCGACCTCCCAGGATCTCCTGTAATGGTCCAGGCATGTGGAAATGGCCTGGCGCAAGGTGAGGACTGTACTGTAGGGGATGTGGCAGTAACTCCTAGATGAGTTCCTGTAATGTCCAAGTGGTGTTCATAAATTGATTGAAAGAATCACAGAAAATATGCTTCATTACACCACACATTTGATGATTAGTTTCCTACAACAATGCACCCCTAAATTATACATACGAAAAGATGAATCCTTAATTATATTGTCTATTTCTCAAATATTGTAGAATGCAATTGCCTGTGCAATATTGATAATAACAACAACAACAACAACAACAACAATAATAATCATAATAATAATAATCATAATTATTATTATTATTATTATTATTATTGTCATTACACATTTTCTTTTAAACTTTTTTTTTAACATAACCCTTATTCCCACAAAAAAAAAAAAAAAAAAAACGTGGAAAGGTGATCTTCAAAGAAGACAACAACATACAGTACACTTTGTGACTTTGTTATTTTACTCTTGTGTAGGACCAAGCTGGCTGATGATGGAGAACCCAACAAAGAGCCATTAGAGGAACCTTGGGCTTTGATTATACCCGAGCCTGCAGTAACTCCTCTGTGCCTCTCTTTCTACTCTTAAAGGAGCATTTATCTCCATCAATACCTCTGATAAAAGACAAGATGCAGACTCAGCCCTAATGGCTTTCTTGGAGATTTCCACCAGCACCTAATCACACCATTTGCACTCCATTACACAGAGGGAACAACCTAATGCAGATATCAAAGTAACCTCCTTACCTACCTACATTGATTTTTAAGGTGGAAAAAATAAAAGATGAGGTTCATATTAAAGAAGCCAACGCATTTTATTTTATTTTTTTCCGAAAGACATTTTATCAACTTAATACTTGATAAAATGTGTTCTGTGTACATTTGGAGAATGTTAAAGCAATGGAAAAAAGCCATGCTGTTGCAGTCATACTAACAGTAATGAATTCCAATTATTATATGCGTCACTTAATGTGTGAAATAGGAAATGACGTGGTTTAGATGTTGTACAAACACCATGCTTTATACTTAACAAATCTATGTGGGAAACTGTAGTGTAAGCACTATGGCGAAGTTAGTTTGTATAGCGATCTGTATCTGTTCAACACTTCAATAATAATCTTCTTTAGATGCATAGGTTATTTAAGTAAAAAAAAAAAAAAAAAAAAAACACTGTGCACTGTGTATAGAAACCTGTAATCTGGAACAATGTTTTTTAACTTAAATCACTCATCTATCTCTCTATCTATCTATCTAGATAGATAGATAGATAGATAGATAGATAGATAGATGTGGACAAAACCAATGTAGAAACATAGAATTGAATTTCTATCAGATAACTCAAATGCCAAACAAGAAGTAACACTCTAAATACACAAGGATATGAAGCATCTCTATAAACCCTCCTCGTGTCTTAATTCAAATGACAAATGAGCTGTTTGTCCTTCAGCTCCAGACATTTGGACAGCAGAGACTCCAGACATGGCTCCGAATGTCGAGGCAGAGCTGGCAGTGATCATGAAAAAAAAGAGAAAGACCCTTTCTCTTGCTGGAAGTGAAACAACTGCCAAAGACTGGACAGAAACCTGGCTGTGGATCTGTCATGGGTGCGAACAGAATAAAGATATGCAGTAGGATGAGACGTGAAGCTCGGAGGGACGAGCACACCATTACAGAAAATTTAGCCAGGATTCATTCGACTTATCCTGTTATTTTTCAAATCCGGCAAGTTTTTATTCTCATTTGATTTTTACAATTTAATCATTTTAAAAATTTTATACATAATTATATTATAAGCAATTTTATACACATATATATATATATACACATATATATATATATATATATATATATATATACATATATATATACACATATATATATATATATATATATATATATATATATATATATATATATACACACACACGTGGACAAAATTGTTGGTACCCTTCGGTCAATGAAAGAAAAACTCACAATGGTCACAGAAATAACTTTAATCTGACAAAGTGATAATAAATAAGAATTCTATGAATGTTAATCAATGAAAGTCAGACATTGCTTTTCAACCATGCTTCAACGGAATTATAAAAAAAAAAAATGAACTCATGGAACAGGCCTGGACAAAAATGATGGTACCCCTAACTTAATAGTTTGTTGCACAACCTTTTGAGGCAATCACTGCAATCAAACGATTCCTGTAACTGTCAATGAGACTTCTGCACCTCTCTGCAGGTATTTTGGCCCACTCCTCATGAGCAAGCTGCTCCAGTTGTTTCCGGTTTGAAGGGTGCCTTTTCCAGACAGGCATGTTTCAGCTCCTTCCAAAGATGCTCAATAGGATTGAGGTCAGGGCTCATAGAAGGACACTTTAGAATAGTCCAATGTTTTCCTCTTAGCCATTCTTGGGTGTTTTTAGCTGTGTGTTTTGGGTCATTGTCCTGTTGCAAGACCCATGACCTGCGACTGAGACCCAGCTTTCTGACACTGGCCAGCACATTTCTCTCTAGAATCCCTTGATAGTCTTGAGATTTCATTGTACCCTGCACAGATTCAAGACACCCTGTGCCAGATGCAGCAAAGCAGCCCCAGAACATAACAAAGCCTCCTCCATGTTTCACAGTAGGGACAGTGTTCTTTTCTTCATATGCTTCATTTTTCCGTCTGTGAACATAGAGCTGATGTGCCTTGGCAAAAAGTTCCATTTTTGTCTCATCTGCCCATAGGACATTCTCCCAGAAGCTTTGTGTCTTGTCAACATGTAGTGTGGCATATTTTTATGATTTGTTTCAACAATGGTGTCCTCCTTGGTCGTCACCCATGTAGTCCACTTTGGCTCAAACAACGACGGATGGTGCGATCTGACACTGATGTTCCTTGAGCATGAAGTTCACCTTGGATCTCTTTAGAAGTCTTTCTGGGCTCTTTTGTTACCATTCGGATTATCTGTCTGTTTGATTTGTCATCAATTTTCCTCCTGCGGCCACGTCCAGGGAGGTTGGCTACAGTCCCATGGATCTTAAATTTCTGAATAATATGTGCAACTGTAGTCACAGGAACAACAAGCTGCTTGGAAATGGTCTTATAGCCTTTACCTTTAACATGCTTGTCTATAATTTTCTTTCGAATCTCCTGAGACAACTCTTTCCTTCGCTTCCTCTGGTCCATGTTGAGTGTGGTACATACCATGTCACCAAACCACACAGTGACTACCTGGAGCCCTATATATAGGCCCACTGACTGATTACAAGATTGTAGACACCTGTGATGCTAATTAGTGGACACACCTTATTTTCAGTATTTTCTAGGGGTACCATCATTTTTGTCCAGGCCTGTTCCATGAGTTTATTTTTTTAAATAATTCCGTTGAAGCATGGTTGAAAAGCAATGTCTGACTTTCATTGGTTAACATTCATAGATTTTTTTTGATTATTACTTTTGTCAGATTAAAGTTATTTATGTGACCATTATGAGTTTTTCTTTCATTGACCGAGGGGTACCAACAATTTTGTCCACGTATATATATATATCTTGACTAAATTTGTTCAATTGACTTGAAATTAAATTAATTACATTAAATAAAATGACACAAATAGACTTGATTAGACTAGACTTAAATTAACTAGACACAACTCAACTAGAGCAGTGCTAAATTCATTAGATTAGATTAGATTAGATTAGATTAGATTAGAAACTAGACTTTAAACAAGACTCAATTCAACTAGACATGAATCAAGTAGACATAGACTGCACACAACTCTGGCTAGACTCGAATGAAATAAAATTGAATGGACAGCCTGCCTTGACTTAAAAGAAACTTTCGACAGCTGAATCAACTTCAACCTGCATTATTTCCATTTGACTTTATTTAACTAGCCTTAATGCAGTTTGACACTCAACTAGACACTATGATTGACTTGAACAGACCTGAATCAAATGAACTAGAGTAAACAAGACTCTTGACTCTTTTTGACTAGACTAGTGCTGCTAGTCTCAACTTGATGAGACTATACTCAAACGCAACTAGACTTAACCACACATGACTATACTTGATCTCACATGACTTGACTTGACACTTGACTAGACATGGAATTTAGAAGAGCACAGAAACGTCACTGGGGTGAAACATCGCAAAAACTACTACTAGTATAAAAAGTACCGGGTTTGTGTTAGCTCACAATAGGGCTTTGCATAGTAAATCTCTCTCTCTTTCTCTCTGTCTCTTTGTCTCTGTCTCTCGCCTCCCCAATTATGAATGTGTTGTTTTTGCTGTCTGCATCAAGTTCCGCTCCCATTGATTTAAAACACCAAAAGGTGTATCTCAAAGGAAAAGCAAGTCATGCAATTGCACATAATAGTCATCATGTGGCAAAAGTCCCACTTCAAATACTACACACTAATACACTTACCCACCCTGCATGAGACACCATAGTAAAAATAAGTAAAAATAGTATAAAAAAAAAAAATATATATATATATATATATATATATTCTGTAGCCTGGAGTGAGAGAGGAGTAGCGGTGAGCCACGTGCTAAGAAAAAATACTAATAAACTAACTTTTTTTATATAACATTAAAAAGTTATGTCTAATGCGTTATTTGCATACGTGCTGCAGGATATTGCCTCTAGAATCGTCGTTTCTCTTAATTAGTTTGAACATTGTTATTGCCGAGGAGAGTTCGCTGTTGCGCTCGTGTGCAAGCCGGGCGATAGGCCTGTTTAGAGTTCGTGCAGCAGTTGAGTGGGACCTCCCGTGGTTTTCTTCTGTATTTTATTACCGTCTTTGTTAGTTCATACGAACTCAAAACATAGTGAATTAAGACGCTTATTTTTGCGGGGGGAGAGCTGACAGATGCGTTAGACTGGGCGAGTGGCATCCATAGTTTTGTGCTGATCTTCGCCACACTGGATTGCGGCCTCGTTGGATCGAGCTGTGGCCTTCGCGATCACGGGGACAATCATTTGGGGAATTGTGAGACGAGACAGTGCCCTGCCTATCTGGACATCCTTCAGCGCTCCATCCATAACTCAGAAGTGGTGATATGATGCTTACATTCATTTTCTACTGAACTCTTTGAATTGATGGGTTTTGTTTTCTTTCCAGTGTGTTAAAAGGGGAAACACTGATTATTTTGGGTATTTAACTGAGCAGTTGTCTCATGCGTGAGATTACCATTTTTTTTTTTTTTGTTTTTTAATGTCATTTTGGATATGTTAAAGTTAAAAATCATTCCATTTCACCTTGATTCATTTGTTGCATTAATAAGTGAAGACACTAATAATAACGATATTTACTGAAATAAATATATATATATATTTTTGATTAGATGATGTATAAAATTGATTGACTTTTCTAAGGAGTGGGGGCGTCTCACCTATCCTGTTAGATTTGGGGAGGGTGGGTTTTGCAGAACAGTGTTCACCTTCCAGGTTATCTGCATTGAACACACTCCAGGGGGCCATCGCGCACAGATTAAGTTCCTGGAGCCCACCTCACCTTGTCTTTTGCATTATTAGCTAGCAACACGATAGGCACCAACATACTGTATAACCTCCTGTTATGCAGAGACTCAAAGCATTGGGTGGGGAGGACTAGGTTCCTGATCCTCACTCAGTCTTCCTTAGCAAAGTGTGTAATCTTTCCCTCACAAGGCGGTGGTCCAATTCCCTCCGCCACACTTGGACATTGTAAGCTAGAGTCATGTGATACAGGTACAGGCTGATAATCACGGGAGTTGATCTTCAAAATGTGTGCAAAGCTGGACCAAAATGAGTTTTTGCCTTGAGTGCTGCATTTCATGCCAAAAACAAACAAACAAAAAAAAACATAAATAATCACTAACAACAGGAAGTATATTGAGGATAATTCATTTGTAATGGGAAAGAGCAGGCACGGCTTTCATGCTGACGGATAAAGAAATAAATAAGTAGATACTTAAGCATAAGTATAAAACAAAAGGAGATTTCTTAAAGTCAAAGACAGCAATCTTCAGAGTTCCAGTGATCAATAGAGCTCATCGAAAAGTGCATAAGGCATTTGAGACTATTTTATACCTTAATAACATGCTTCATGTCTGCTTGGCTTTGTGGACCCCTGTTGAATTGGGCACAGATGGCTTTTCCCAGGGTGTTATTGGGTTCACTTTAGGTCTTGCATGTCCCAGGTGCTTTACTCACCTCATCCCTGTGGCTGGTAGAAAAGAACTCATGCTGGTCCACAAGGGTGAGGAAAAAAATCAAACATTCAGAAACAGTTTATATCTTTGTGTGTGCATGTGTGTGTGCATGTGTGCGTGTGTGTGTGTGTGCATGTGTCTGTGTGTGGCTGAGAGATAATAGGATATTTATGATCTCAATTCAAGTTCATGAGTTCAATCTCAGTTGGTGTCTACAGCCATATCAGCTAAATGACATAATGTGATTATTATCGTTTGTAGCCTCTCTGAACAGAAGCGCCGCTGTAGAGCCGAGCATCAGGGCTAAAATACCATTGGTCTCAGCGGGAAAACATTTTACGACACCATCTTATAAGACGTTCCGTAAACCCACTCCCCCCAAATCTGGAGGTATAGTGATCCTAACATAAAGACTCAGCATGAGGATACCGCACCGATTCAAAACTTCCAAATTAAATTTACTGCTGTAGGTCTACAATGTCCGGCCCACCTTCTGTAACCATATACATACAACACATATATATCTAATTTAATAATGTTTTAATTACATTATTTTCAGACTATAATAAAACATTCTAAAACATTTGCTTCTTTGAGAATATCGTTGCTATATTGTTGTTATAGTGTAACATGTTTTAATTGACAATAAATACATAAATTTGGTCAAACTGTTGTGGATAGAACATAACTATTCTAAACTTGAGAAAGTCTAGAAATCTACTTGATAATGATATGTTCAATTCATTCATGTTAACTTACAAATCTAAGTATAGTCAATGTCATTTTACTAGAGAATGTGTTACGTTTTTACAGCAACCTGACTTACAGTATTTCTAACCCAGACTATGGATCAACAGTAAATGAGAAGATGCATTTAAATTTTTGAAGCCATCAGATTTAAAAATTTAACTTGATTTAAGTTGATTTTTCTTTCACCAAGATGCCATTTATTTGGAGAAATGTGGATAAACATTTAACCAACAATAAATCTTTGCACACATTGCTTAACTTTAGCAGGCTGTTTTTTTTTTTTTTTTCTCATTTGGTTTTGCTGCGACGTATAACTGTGTGTCATCAGCATAACAATGAAAACTAATACCATGCTTATGAATAATGTTGCCCAGAGGAAGCGTGTAAAGAGAAAAAAGCAGCGGGCCTAAAACTGAACCCTGTGGAACACCAAACTCCACTTTAGAACATGCAGAGTGGTCACCATTTAAATCTACAAACTGATAGTGATCAGGCAAATAGAATCTGAGCCACGAGAGGGCAGTTCCCTTAATTCCTACTACATTTTCTAATCTGTGAATTGATCAGAATACTATGATCAATGGTGTCAAAAGCTGCACTGAGGTCGAGTAACACAAGTATTGTGATGCAACCCTGATCAGAGGCTAATAGGAGGTAATTTACTATTTTAACAAGTGCTGTCTCTGTGCTGTGATGAGGTTGTGCTAAATCCTGACTGATACAGTTCATTTATGCGATTCCTATGTAGATATGAACATAGTTGCTGTGCTAATATCTTTTCCAGAATCTTAGAGATAAAAGGGAGGTTTGATATCGGCCTGTAATTGGACAGCTGACAGGGGTCGAGGTCAGGTTTCTTAATTAGTGGTTTAATAACGGCTAATTTAAAGGTTTTGGAACATACTCACTGCTAAGTGAAAAGGTAATTACTTTCAACAGGGGTTCTGTTATTGCTGGTACTATCTGCTTGAGAAAATGTGTCGGTATAGGATCTAATACACAGGTTGACGGTTTTGAAAAAGAGATGAGCGAAGTTAGTTCTCGCTCTTCAGGGGGAGTAAAGTGTTCTAGGTTCTGATGTGATGTGGTTAGTTTATCATCTGTATAGCTTAAATTGTCTGGTTTCAAAGCCTGAATCTTTTGCCTAATGTTTATGATTTTGTTGTTGAAAAAGTTCATAAAGTCCTCACTACTGCATGATGATGTTGTGGAGATTTCTGCAGTGGTCTTGTTTCCAGTTAATTTAGCTACAGTGTTAAATAAAAATCTAGAATTATTTTTTTTTTTCTATAAGAGTGGAGAGATACAATGATCTAACATCACTGAGAGCTTTTTTATAGTTCAGGATGCTCTCCTTCCAAGCTATTTGAAACACTTACAATTTAGTTTGTAGCCAATTACATTCTAATTTTCGAGTGTGTGTGTGGTCATTATACCAGGGTACCAGGGCAAGTTTCTTATCTCTAATCAATTTCCTTTTAGCTGGAGCTACATTATTTAAGGTAGAATGAAATGTTGACTCTAAATATTCAGTCGCCTAATCAAGTTCTGTGGAGTCGGATGATGATCCAATCAAGGTTGATAACTCTGGGAGATCATTGATAACGCTCTGTGTGTTATTTGATGTGAATATATGTTTAATGCAGTAGTGCAGCGCTGTGTGTACATTATTACTATAACACACTTTAATTGAGACAAGACAGTGGTCTGAAATAGCTTCAGACTGCGGAATTGTGGTGATATTTCTTATACTTAATCTGAAGGATAATATTAAATCTAAAGTGTGACCTGCTTTATGAGTGGGTCCTACTACACATTGATTTACTCCTACCGAGTCCAGTATGGACATAAATGCTGTTCTCAGAGCGTCTTCTGGATTCTCAAAATGAATATTAAAATCTCCAGCAATTAACGCTTTGTCAGAGTACGGCCCTGGGTGTGTGTAAATGATAATTAGTGGGATCGACTAAGCTGACTTCATATTGGTAGCTAAACTTTTTAAGTTACTATAGAGAACTTCAAATGCATTAAATTTGATTCAGTGTTTTTGTATGATAGACAGCTTATCATTGTAAATAACTGCGACTCCTCCTCCTCTAGCAGTTAGCCGAGGCTGGTGTATGTAGCTGTATCCAGGAGGACTAGCTTCATTTAGAGCTACATACTCGTCCTGTTTAATCCAGGTTTCTGTTAAACATAATGTATCAAACTCCTGATCTGTGATAGTTTCATTAACAATAACTGCTTTAGATGCGAGAGATCTAATATTTAGCAGTCCTAGCTTCAGATCAGAGGTGCCGGCTGCGCATTCAGTGTGATCCGAGTTTGTGGTAACTATGTTAACTAAATTACTAAAACAGACTTCCTGAGTCTTTCTAAATTTGTGTTTAGCTCGTCACCAATTAACTAGGCCTCTTCTGAGACTACTGTATGTTCTATATTACAAGAAATGAGAGCAGCACCTTCCCGAGTGGGATGGACACCGTCCCGCCCTAACAGGCCAGTTTTGCCCTCAAAGGTCTTCCAGTTATCTATAAAGCCCACTTTATTTTCCGAGCACCACCTGGACATCCAGCGGTTCAGAGATCATAACCTGCTGCAAGCTATGTCGCCACGGCTCATTGGGATGGGACCAGAGCAAACCATCGGACATCGCCTTCGCTAGTTTAAACACCTCTGTAAAGTTATGCTTGCTAACCTCTGACTGACGAAGGCGTATATCGTTTGCTCCAGCATGTACCACTATCTTGGAGAACCTATGCTGTCCTAGAGCCCGAAGATTACCTGCTATGTCCGGTGCTCTGGCTCCAGGGATACACCTGACCGCTGCCGCTGGCGCCCCCTAAAGGCCTAGCTAATTTCTTGTGCCTCAAGATTTGAGTCTCCTACTGTATAACCAGAGCTTTTTCAGGTTTCTCAGCGGGTGCATCACTGAGAAGAGGAAACCTCTTGGCCACGTGAAGCGCAGAAGAGGTGTGCTCCGGGTGGGCTAGCCTTAGCGTTAGCTTTGGCTGAACGAGTATGCCGCCGAGTCGTCACCCACTCGCCCTGCTGTGAGGGCTCTAATGCCGGAGTCGGGGGCTGGTTATCTCCGCCTGTGCCACCCAGACTTTCCGCCACGGGAATAACGCTGCTCTCGCACTCTCTAACCCTCTCTAAAGTCTGGATGTGCTCCTCTAATACTAATATCTTGTCTGCCAGAGTGCTAACTAACACACACACCTATCACAAGTAAAATTATCACTAATGATGGAGGAAGAATGTCTAAACATCCTGCACTTCACACACTGCACAAGCTGAATAGTATCCATGATAACGTACCTGAGTCGGAGTTTAGTTGTTGGGTGATGGATTCTTGTTGTTCCTAGATGAGGAGATATGCGCGTTCTCCAAAAAGGCACAAAAACGGAAAAAGGCAAAAGTCTGATCATAGTAGAATGAAAAACTAGTTAATATTGCTATTTAGTATAAACAAAAAAAGGCGGTATAATTCAAACAAGGAACTTTGGCGGCGACAATATGAAAACAGTAAGCTACGTCACCAAGCTACGAGTTTCAGTATGTTTATGGTAAGTAATCAATAAATTATTTAATCAAACGATAAATTAACAAATTAACAACAATGACTGACCGAACGACTAATCAATCAATCAATCAATCAATCACAAACCAATCAAACAATAAAATCAACTAATTAACCAACCATCCTACCAAATCTATCTATCTATCTATCTATCTATCTATCTATCTATCTATCTATCTAATAAAAAATAATCTAAGCAACCAATATCAACAATGACTGACCAATCGACTGATCAATCAATCAATCTTAAAATCAACAAATTAACCAACCAAGAAAATCATGAAATAAATGATCATTAACATTTCAACTCTTCTAGTTCATGATCACTGCTAAAGTATTATTCAAAACACGTCGTGTCTTGACATGACATACCCCGAGTGTGTAATCATCACTCGAGTAGTGTTAGTGGATGTTTTACCTTTGCGGCTTTTCACACGTCCGCGCCACAATGCCTCAGATCCTGCCGAGCTTTTGATGGCGCTCTGTGTCAGTGTGTTTTCGAAAGCCGAGGCTTTGATACACAAGCTCACATCTTTTAGAAGACGAAGAAACAACAAAGTCTCTGCAATGTAGCAGATCTAAGGCTTAGTAACTGAGATTATGTTAAATGTTAGACACAATTATGTGGAGATCAGAACATCTGTTAGTCTTGCTTCTTTGTGTACCTTTTACTGTACACAGTTGTGGGTTCTTGAAATGTAGCATCACATGCGCTACATTACTGTGCGTCAGTTATATAGTTGAAAACACGGTTTTTAATCTGCCTGTAGAAAGCAAACTTGTTGAAGAACACACAATACACACAAACCTCTGTTTTTTTTTTTCTCTTGCACAATCAATTCCTTCTTATATTACTAATCTGACTTGGGCTTTAAGAAGTTTCCTCTCCATATACTTTTTTAGACTCAGTGCAGTACAGTATGTTTTTTAAATTAAACCTCTAAGCCACTCTGGATAAGAGCATGTGCCAACTGTTCTTAATGTAAATGAAATCTCTCAAGCCTGAGTACCAGATGCTGCTAAGGAGTCTGATACATGTATTCAATAAGCATTGCCAAGAACCACCTACTTTCATAAAACAAGGCTAGCTGACTGATGTTGCAAACAACCACCCACTGACTCTCTTTTTGTAGCCCATTGGACAACGAATCACTTTTACTCATCAGCATTTATGTCATGTTGAAAAAGTTTGCTTTTTCCCTTAGGGACCAGTGTTAGGAATGCCTAATAAATTTAAACCATCAAAGATCAAAAGTTTGTGATCAACAAAGTGTTTGACAAGAAGGGTACATTACCCATATGTTACATAAGCACATGGTGGTCTTATGTCTGCTCTGAACCTACTGTATTACTCTGCATTCCTACATTCATGACTCACATGAACATGAGAGCTCATCTAATAAGCATAATAATGGTCATTGCATCAATCATCAATCAATCAATCAATCAATTGAATAAGTGAATTGTTTAACCAGTTAACCATATAATCATATATTAATAAATCAATTACTCAATCAATTAATCAATTAAACCCAATAACCAAGTAATCAATTTATCAACCATCCAATACCTCCACAAATCATCAAACAAATTAATCAATAATCATGTTTACAAATCAATCAATAAGTCCATACAAGATAATAAATATCTCCTTTACACATTTAGTTATCAAATAATAACCAATTAACCACATAAATAATCAATCAACCAATCAATCACTCAAGCAAGCAAGCAAGAAAGCAACCAATCAATCAAGGGGTAAAAAAAAAGAACTAAGCTATCACTCAAGCAATTAAATAATCAATTAAACAATCAGCCAACAAATCAAATAATCAATTAATCGACCAACAAATATTGAAGAAAACTTTCAATGTATGAATCAATTGACAAATCAAATAATTAATTGATGCATCAGTTCTACAAACTAATCGATAAATCAACAGTGATAAAGGAGTGTTTATTTATTTATTTATTTATTTATTAGATAGGTTGATGGTCTGAGCTATTTTGAAAACTTGGATGCTTTCTATAAGAGGATTCACGTAAAAGCTTCAGTCAAATACTCAGTCTGTGTATTAGTTTGTCTGTTTTGAGGATTTGGGAGAGACACAGGTTTTCTCTTGGCGAACGTGAATGAAAACATACAAATAGTTATTAACCCCTTTCTCTGCTATATATTTTTAACACTCTGAAGCCATGTGATCAAAAGAGGTCTTGTAGAACAGTTAGTGATAAACATAAATAAATAAATAAATAAATAAATAAATAAACCTCACCAAAAAAAGTACTTTATTAGAGCTAAGCGCATTCTCTGATGCCATGCTTCTAGAGTAATACTTATCAGTGATTATACATACATCAATCAGCCATAACATTAAAACCATTAAGGTCAAAACCAAGGCATTTCTGGCACCAGAAACTTGGCAGTAATTCCTTCGTGTGGCGTGGATGTAGCCTCCAAGGATGAGACTTATTTGTCTGGCACATCCCATGAGTGCTTGATTGGAGTGGGATCTGGGCGGTTTGGAGACCGAGCTGACAGCCTTGGGCACATGCTGGGCGCTATGCATGGTGGTCTATAGTGCACTGGATGTTCTGATAGCTTTCTATCATAGCCAGCATATTTTTTCTTCAACAATTAAAGCTACATTAACTTTACTTTGAGATTAGGCTATACATGCTAGACTTTGGTCGCCATGGGCATGATCCTGTCACGGGTTTGGTTGGTGATCAATGCTGTTCAGTGATTGGTGTAAGCCTGTGATTTGCAGCAGCACTACTGTCTATCTGTCTATCCATCTATTCAATTAGAACATGATGGACATGCAGCTGAGTCGTATGAAAACATGCCCAGGATGAATCTATGATGAGAAGAAATGTGCTGCAGTGAACTCAGTCATTTTTCCCAAGAACTAGGTTTCTTTCAATAATTTACGTCAAAGCTGAGCAATTGCAAGTACACCAGCAGCACTTTGGGATGAGCCCTTCCAAACAAAACACAAATTAACTTTATATAAATTAGTTGGTGGAATAGAGATAAGATTTGTTTAATTTGCTGTAGGCAGGTTGTGTCAACTGGGGGCAATCTTCTCAGGGAAATGAATGACATGCAATTTATCAAAAGCAAGCACTGCAAACGTGTTAAATTGGCTTTTAAAGACAATGAGATTGCAATTTAATACATCATTAAGGAAAGTTATATTGTTAGAATCCTCATGGCCTTTAGTCAATATTGAGAGCTTGTCTATTTTGTTGGCTAGAGATGTTGCATTGATTATTAGGATAGAATGCAGGTAAGGACTGTTCTTGCCTTCTCCTTTAATGTATAAGCCAAGTCTTCTTTTCACAACAGGTCAAGCTCTCTAAATAAAGATCTCTTGGTTGAAATTGTGTGTGGGAGAATGTCACAATGTCCTCACTTTTTGGACATTTTGTGAGTAGAAAGAAAAAGTACACAGAAGGACGGGGGGGGGGGGGGGAGCAGGGAAACAAATCATCCCTGCTTTCAGTTTCCACTTGTACTGCTGGTCAGGAGGTTGGCAAAAGTGATTGAATATGATTTGAAAGCCATTACAAGTTTTAATGCATCAGTTCTGTGCAACTGTTTTGGAGTATTGCAGAACATGGAGGGAAATGTTCTTCCAAATATATATATATATATATATACCATATATATGGTATATATTTTCTATATACCATAAGTGTTTGTTTGGGTTGGGTAACATGAATTGATTTACATCACTTTCACCCTGATCAGACCATTTAGAGAAGCGTGTGCCCTGTGAATGGGGGCAAAAGCCATTATAGGAAAAGAAATACCATCCATCAGAGGAAAATATTTTGTTTCTTTCAATTTATTATTCAGTTTAAGAATTTTAGTGTCTTAAAAACAGTGTTTATGGCAAATGTAAATTATTCAGGGGTGAACTTTTGACTGCTGTAAAAAATGTCACACCAGGAAGTGGCTGCCAATCCGTCACAGAGCACAAGGACACACACTCACTCACACGTTGTGGGTAATTTAACACCAAGAGACATGTCTTTGGATTGTAGGATGAAACCCAGGAAACTCTATGCACATTGAACCATTGACCATTGAAGTCCATGGGACTTGAACCATTGACCCTGGAGGTACAAGACCACATTGTTAAATTCAGCTTCCGTTCAGCCTTTATTCGCCACACATACATTATTGCACAGTGGAATTCTTTATTCATTGCATATCCCAGCTTCTTGGTAGTAAAAGCGTAGGGTCAGCCATTTTACAAGTGCCCCTGGAGCAGACAGTGTTAAGACTTGCTCAAGGAGCAGCAACCTGGCAGAGCCGGGACTCGAACCACTGACCTTCTGATCCGTAAGTCAGAACGTTAACACACTGTCCCGACCATTGACCACATTGTGAACCACTATGTCACTGTGCCACTCTATACCCCAATATTTTGTGAGTTAATACGTTAATAGTTAGTTAATAAGCCACTATCGATCAATATCTGCATCATATCAAGTGTAGTTATGTTTTATTTCAGAGCAGTGGTGTTGAGTTTGTTCAGTAGTCAGTAGTCAGCTAATTGAGACCAAACCACTTGCATTGTGAAGCTCTTGCTCTCCAGATTCTCACTTTTGTGTGCCATTTGATAAATGAGTGCAATCACTCCCAAAGGCTCTTGTACTGACAAATTACTCATCCGCAAAAAAAACGTTTTTGGCTGCTGTCAGAAATTGGAAATGAGCACGCAGCACATATGATCCTGACAAACTAAAGCTAAGCCTTTCTGTTCTTTAGCAGCATTGCAATAGCAGCAACTATTAATTACATTTACATTAAAAGAAGATACAAGCAGCCCTGGGATTCAAACCCATCATTCTTTGAATCACTAATTATGTTTGTGGTTTTACACTGTAAATATTTTTATCCTGGTACATCATGAGGAATCTGCACACTATCATGTGCCAATTTATTTACTTACATTTATTTTGATAAAAGATTTGTTGAATCTTCCACCATCCGGTTCTGTACAGCTATTTACGCTTCATACAGCAGCTCATATTTCTATGCCCGAGTCCGAGATGTTGTCAAAGGCAGCACAATCATGGTGAAATGTCTTGTCCTGTGTACTGTATTATGTTTGTCCATTTCAGAATGAAACCTTTTACACAAAGTGCTTTTGTTATTCCTGTGCACACTCCTGTGCCGCTTGTA
>CM059204.1:41522190-41744690 GCA_030347435.1 Clarias fuscus | reverse complement strand
GCATGAATGATGTTTCCAACATGCTGCATAGGTTGAAAAGTGTAAAAAAAAGTTGTTGACCCAATATATGAAGCTGCATCAGCAACAAGTAGCATGGAGAGCATTGTACTGTAACTTATAGTACTTAAAAGATCCGCTGCTAACACAGGGCAGTGGTAGCTCCGAGGGCTAAGACACTGAGTTACTGATCAGAAGGTTGGTGGTTTGAGCCCCAGCTCAGCCAGGTTGCCGCTGTTGGGCCCTTGAGCAAGCCCCTTAACGCTGTCTGTGCCAGGGGCTCTGCACTCAGTTACGCTGGGATATGCGATGAAGGATTTCAGTAGTGTATATGTCACAAATAAAGGCTTAACGTAATTTAACATTGGTGCCAGATACCATAGCACACCTTCAGAGGTCTTGTTGAGTCCATGCCTCGATCGTTTAGAGTCGTTCTTATGAAACAAGAGGGACGTACACAATATTAGGCTGATGTTATGGTTAATCAACGCTAACAGTGACTAAAGAGAGTACATTGCCATTATGGATCTAGTTAGTCTTGAGGCTTAGCACTGATGCCCAAACTGAATGTTAAAACCCAGAGTGCACCCCTGGACATGCATGAGCTACATAAATTATAGTATAACACAAGCAAATATAAATATAAATATAATTATCATAAAATAGGAGAAAACATTTTTTTTTAATTAATTGGTTTATGACGGGTTTAAATTTCATTACTTTCACAATCAGCAGTAAATAATCTATAAGATACACCCGAAGGCATTCAAGAAGCAAAATTTGTGCCGTCCGTTCTTTTCAAGAATGCATGTATTTAATTTTAGCAAGTTCTTGATTATACTTATTTTCTCCTAAATTTAAGTTAGGTTGTGTCTCTGCGAAGATCTTTCCAAAACAAGATGAGCAAAGAGGGAATGAGCTGCAATGGTAGAACTGCATTTATTCCGAAACTATTTAAATCCTTCAAGTATGTGCATCATTGCAATTGTGCAAACTACAAACCCTTCAACATGAATGGCTTAATGCTCTTTTAGCTGTTCAGGATCCTGGGTGTCTGAGAGACTCGCTCTTCCAAAGCAACACTGGAACACAAATCCCGGTGCAATTTTGCGTTTCAACAATACATGAATATTAATGAGAGCTGGAGTAAAGCCAAAAGCACAACACTCGTTCTCTGCTGTTTGCTCACGTTTTGAATAATACGCACGTGACGGTTAACGATGCATGGTGCTGCCTCGCACATACTTTCTATTTAATTGATTTTATTGGAAAATTGATTTGTGGTAAGTTCCAATAAATGTCTAAAGACCTCAGTAGAAAGACAAATTAAGAAAAACAAAAACAGCTTCAGTGGTTTACAACACAAAATAATAATAATAATAATAATAATAATAATAATAATATACCACTCAATTGTAATAATACAATACAGACCTAATGATAAATAATGCATTTAAAAGTGATTCTAAAAATGACCAGATACACTCACCCATTAGTTCATTAGAAACACCTGTACACATTTTCATTCATGCAATTATCTAAATCGTCAGTGGTCTGGAAGGGGTGCAATGCATATATTCATGCAGACATCAGCTTTGGACGAAATTCACATCAACAACGGGGACTGAAAAAAAGGGAATCTCAGTGATTTTGACTATGGCGTTGTTGCTGCTGTTAGACCAACTGTTTTGGGTATTTATATAACCGGACCTATTGTCATGGGGAACCATGCGAAGAGCACTGGGAATTTTGCCATGTAAGCAAAAAATAGTTAAGAGCCTTCCATGGGATAATTACCGCAGTGATTCATATGTTTCAGCTGCAACAAGTTCTTAAAGCCTAACTGATGGCATGAGTCGCGTCTTATTACTTAAACAACCATGTCAGAAGACATATGCCAGTGCTGGTGGTGGTGGCAAAGATGTTACACTGTTTCAAAAGTATCTAATTATTGTCCTACATCAAGCAAAAAAATAAAAAAATAAAATAAATAAATGCTGAAACTACTAAAATTGGGTTAAGTACTGTTCAATACTTTATCAGAACCTGGAAAGACAGTGGTAAACAATCATCTTTGAGAAAGAAAATAATTGATTACTTAAACTTTTGTTAAAATTAAATAGTAAAAAAACAAAAACAAAAACAAACAAACAACAGAATAACTACAGGTAACAGCTATTGGGACTAAAGAGCCATGTATCCAACTTATCAGTGAGGCTAATCAGGAAAAACATCCAGATTTATCCTGTTCCAGAGTGATGGTTGTATCAGGGTAAGTACAGAGGTGGCTGAAATGATGCACCCATTATACCTAATGCCTACGGTACAAGCCTGTGGATGCAGTATTATGATCTGGGGTTGCTTCAAATTCAAATAAAAAATTAATTTGTCACTTACACAGTCATACACAGTACGATATGCAGTGAAATGCTTATACGACCGCCTGTGAACGTACACTAAAGAGAACAAAGAGAATAAACAGTCAGTAGAAAAATAAGTTATGAAATAAAGTAAGAAATTAAATAAAGAAGACTCTAATCTAAAAATCATATATAAACAATTACAGTGGAACCTCGGATTGCGAGTAACGTGGTTTACGAGTGTTCCGCAAACCAAGCAAGGATTTTTTATTAATTTTTAATCGGAAACCGAGCAAGTATTAGTTTACAAGCGCCGAGTATCATGTGTCACGCACGCGACTCTTATTTGACTCCGAGCGTCACTCTCTCACTTTTTCACATCCCACCACCCCCCACCCCCCCCCACGGCTTCGCAAACACACAGAAACTCTGCTCGTCTCTCTATCTTTTAGTCTCTTATGCGTGTGCGCTCGTAATTTGACACCGGCACACACGCACAGATGCTCTTTCGCCTTTTCACCCCCTCCCCGGCTTCACAAACACACAGAAACTCTGCTCTGTCGTGATTCTTTTCAAAGGTAAGGTGCTGGTTCATTTGTTTTTTGTTTTTGTTTGTTTTTTTACTTTACAGCAGTGATTCCTTTAGTATGCGCTCACGCCAGGTCAGAGAGATTTCTTTTTTCCCTGTTAAAATGGTGTTTCCGTTGTGTGTGTGTATTTGTTGTGAAACTTAAAAAGTGATTCCCTTATTATGTGCTCACGGCAGTCTCAGAGAGATTTCTTTTTTCCCTGTTAAAACGGTGTTTCCGTTGTGCGTGTGTGTGTGCGTGTGTGTGTGTGTGTGTGTGTGTGTGTGTGTGTGTGTGTGTGTGCGTTTGTTGTGAAACTTAAAAAGCGAGGTGGGGAGAGGGAGGAGTGTTACTGTGTAAAACGAGGCGAGGGAAGGGGCTAATTCCACACACACACACACACACACACACACACACACACACACACACACACACACACACACACACACACACACGGCGCATGCGCGCACCAACGGAAACACTTATCTGTAGGGATTTATTTGTACTTTTTTTTTTTTTAAGGTAAAGTGCAGATTAATTTGTTTTATTTTCATTTTATAGATTGTATTATTTTCATGTATTTATTTTTGGGGGCTGTGGAACAAATAATTTGAGTTTTCATTATTTCTTATGGGAAATGATGATTTGGTTTACGAGTGTTTTGGAACACGAGCCCACTTCCGGAACGAATTATACTCGTAATCCAAGGTCCCACTGTATATATATATATATAGAAAACAACCTATAGAATATAAAAAACGTCTGTTCAGGATTAGGCTCAGCAACATTATGTGCCAATTGTGTGCCCAAACAACGAGGTTAGCTGATGACCTAAATATAATGAATGACCAGGTTTTCTTCCCTGATGGTATATTCCAAGATGAAAGATGCCAGGATTAATCAGGCTCAGATTGTGCAAGAGTGGTTCAAGGAGCATGGGGCATCACTTTCAACCAATGGATTTGTCACCACAGAATACACACTTTTCAACAAAATATTGGATTGTGTGACTTTTTTATTTTTATTTTGGACTGAGGTTCTACCATAGTGCATACAGTACTTTGGTATAATTGTACATGTAGGTTCAGTATGGTCCATAGTTGGAACACATACCAGGATGCTGTCAAATATTTTATACATGTTTACGCACCACAATAGCAATAAAACCAAGTAAAACCTTGGATTGCGAATAACTTGGTAAGATATGCATATTACTCAAGTACTGTATCAAGTTTAAATGTATTAAAAAATCAGGATTTTGTCAATTTTTAAAAAATAAATTTTAACTTGATATATGAGTAGTATGCATACGCTTTGTATGTCAAGTGTCACGTGATCACAACTGAGCGAATGATTCTTCTCTCTTGTGTGCTGCAGGATGTCTATGTCTAAGTATGGTAAGTATGGCAATACCTATGGTAATAACTATACTTTATGCACTATAGTTTACCCTAGTAAATTATAGAACATACCATAATAAAATTTATGATATGCCTCAAAGCTAACTGTGTGGGAAATGTCTACTTAGCACCAATCGAGAAATACGTATTTGCTACAGAATATTTAAAACTTGCATTTTTTTTTTTATATATGCAATGTCCCCATGTTAATATAGATGAATATAAGTTACTCATTCTGAAGATTTGCTCTTTTACCTTCACCCCCTGCCTCTTAAGGACGACATCATTCTCCAGCTTTGCATGCTTGAGACTGGGGGCTCATCCTGCATATGCATTTCTTATTAGTTTGGGAGCTCTCCAAGGTGTTGAATCTGGTCTTGGCTCTACACTGATAGAGCTCCAGATGCTGTAATTGTCTTTTTTGTAAAGCACAGCATCATGCTCTTTATCACTGTGGGTGGTGGAAGGGTTGACTGAATGGAGTGCAGACATGAGGAACAGAGAAAACTCAGATAACTCTGAGCTTTCCTTCACTTTAGATAAAAAAGTAACCTATTGCCACTGCTCTGGATGGGAAAAAAAATGTTTTTTATAAGAAAAGCTGGCACTGAAAGACTCAGTAATGGTGGATCCTTGGAGACGTGTCTGGTCATGACAAATTCTTTAGAAGTCCTAGAATTCGATTTTATAGCCATTAAGAAGATGATGCTCCTAGGCGAGAGTCATATAGTCTGTTTGTCTTTTAATCTCCAGCCAGCTTTTATGGGCTTTGCAGCACTGACAAACTGCCATATTGGAGGAAACTTCTGCTTGATCAGCATTTTCCAAAAGTTTCTCCTTGGTAGTCAGTCCAGACAGATTAGTGTTAGAAGTATTGGGCTTTTTTTTTTTTTCATTTCGTTTAAACATTTATGTTGTAATGTGAGCCTAAAAAAATGACATTTGGATGTTTTCTATTATACAATGAATGTTCAATTTATATATATATTTTTTTTGTAACTGAAGGTTTTAAAAATTAGTATAAATTTAAAAGAATGGCTCATGGTATTTAACTTAGTAAAATTGTTAAAAGGGCAAAAGGGAATATGATCTGTCCATCGTGTGGACTAGGGCTGCAACTAACGATTATTTTGATAATCGATGAGTTGGTCGATTATTTTTTTTCTTCGATTGATCGATTAATCGGATAAAAACTAAACGCTTCTTTAATTTGATGTTTTGCTTATAACTATATAAAACCATAAATCAGGGTATAAGTTATGTATAAAAATAGTTTAATGATCTTTAATTTTGATATTTTAAACCTTAAATTAAAGACAAAGTTTGTTTTTGAACAGTAAAACTCCCCTAAATATCCAATATATAAATAAATAAATAAAAAAGGAAAACGATTGTTGCACTCTAATTATATTGGATGGCATCTGTTATAGTGGCCGCTTGTTGTGGAGTGCATTGGGCTTTTCTTTTTTGAATGAACTCACTTATGCTGACTTGTCTCTTTCTAAAAATAAATAATTAATTAAATAAATAGCATAATTTGAGTATGCAAAATACAGTACTTTAACACTATTTGAAGATATTGCCAGCTGATAGAGAAGGAATCAGAATCAGAAGTAGTGTGTGGAAGTTTGTGATTGGCTGGTTTTGTGGCAGTTTTTTAACCCTGGTCAAAGTCGAGCGCGCAGAAAATAAATGTTGCTTGCGCGTGAAGGTAGAGTCGAGCGCGCACAGAATCGAGAAGTCGCGCGTGCGCGAAGAACATGTTGAACGAGCAGGGGAGCGCGCACAGAATTGAGAACGCCATAGGCGCGCGCTTTTCCCTGCAGACGCTTTTGTAACCTCCATTGCGCGAGCGGCTGTGCATCTGTGTGTACAGTATCTTTGTGTATCTGTGCATCTTGTGGTCGCGCTCCTCAGTAACGTGAGCAGTCCAACTAATTGATAACGGCATTCGTTGACAACGAATTTCATTATCGATAATTATCGATTTTATCGATTAGTTGTTGCAGCCCTAGTGTGGACAAATGAAATCAAACAGAATGCACCATTAAGCACCAAGAGTCCATGGGAGCAGAGAACCCTCCAGGGGATATACCTGACAAGTAATTACTAACAAAAGTAATATGTTACAGTAACATGTCACATTTGTTCTGCAGTATTTAAGAAAATGATTCTATTGTTTGATCCCCTGCATTCTGTTTGATTTCATTTGTTTGATTTCATTTGTTCTAGCTGTTTTAGGCAAAGCCAGAACCCTAATAAGGAACAGTGCTAAAGTCCGACATCTTTCCTATTAATGCTGTTCCTATTAGTGGTTGTTAAACTCCTGTGGGCTGAAACGTAGGATGAAAGTGTGTGATGGCACATCAGCAAGTCGACAGATACCAGACTCATGCGCACCTCACAAGTGCATTTCATTTCCCTGGTTATCAAGGGGCTGTAGGATTAAGGCGAAGCCTTATGAAATGTGGAGGAAAAAGTCATTTCGTGTCGTATGGATCAATATGATGAAGGATTTTTTTTTCACCTTCTGCATAAAATTTGGTTTTGTTGGATTTAATCTGAGATCCTATGGAATAACACTCGAATTTCACATGCACTATAAATGGACACAGTGATCATGATCACACACTTGTCTAAGGAATAAAATCCTTGTCATACTCACTCTCACTCTCATTCATTCTCTATACCACCAGGAGAGCAGAAGGCCTGATGTCTATCCCAGGAGCCTCGGATCAGGGCCCCGATCCATCACAGGGCACAAGCACACACATTCGGAAAATCATTCACACACTGTGGCCAATTTGTAAACACCGTTTAGCCTAATCTACATGGACTGTGGGATGATCTGTTAGAGTGGGACGATCTATTAGTCTATCAGGTTGTTATTATTTTTTTTCTCATTTATGTGGTCATTTACTGTACAGTATGTACATACACTTATCATAAGCATGGATTCCATGGTCTTTTGAATGATTGTAAAACATGAGTCTAAAAAAAAAAAAAAAAAAATTGGGATTTCAAAAGGATCAAAATACTCATACAGCACATCTAATACTGTATTTGGCTGAATATTCCTTAGCAAGTTTAACCTTGAGCAGATGCTTTTGGTAGCCATCAATAATCTTCTGGCAGAATTCTGTTTAGATATTTGACGTCTCTTGTTGGCAGAACTGCTAGTGTTCAGTTAAAGTTGATTTCCTGTCATGGACCAGACATTTTAGCACAGTCGACGAATGCTTGATGCTTTCCAAAAGCGTAAAGTTAGTCTGCTTTAGCCATTGTCCGAAAGAAGCTTGATTTGAGTTTGGGCTCATTGTGCTGTTCGAACACGTAATTTCATCCAAGGTTCAAAGAAAAAAAAAAAAAAAAAGATGTACTTTATTAAATATATTTCTATGCTAGGAAAGAAAGCAGCACACACTTTTTTAGATTAACAAATAGAATGTGAGCTCCTTATATTTGCATGCAATAAATAAATAAATAAATAAATAAATAAACTGGAGGATGGTCATTATAACTTGCAATTCCTTAGAAGGAAATTATGAAGCTAATTTCCTTATAAAACTGCACAAATTGTACCTGAGACAAAAGGGTCCTCAAAGCATCGTCATGCCAAATACTGAATATTTTTGGGGGGGTTTGTTTTTCAGAGGCATCCTTGATTTATTGCATTTATTTGCAAGTACCTCTTTCGGTTTACTTTCAGATTTCTTGGAAAGAAATAAAACAAAACAGAGCTTAATGTGACCATCGTTTACACCTTTGCACTGAAGGTATCATGAGGATTTTCCGCTGTATGTGTGTGTGTGTGTGTGTGTGTGTGTGTGTGTGTGTGTGTGTGTGTTTTTTGTGTGTGTGTTATTATCTTAGCAGGTTTGTAATAGAGGGCAAATGAGCGAGTGTTATTGTGTCAGAAAAGGAATCTTGAGCATTATCCCACTGCACCTCTGTGTCATCACCGACCACTGCTTTGCTTCGTCTGACTGATTCAGTCTTCAGAATTTATGAGCTGAGCATTTAATGAGCATTCATGATGAACGTTTTCTATTTTAGTCCCTGCAGGCTGTGAAGTGGAGCTTTAAAGCAATGCAGAGAAAGCTTCTCTCAAGGCTAACTTTACTGTATAGGCAATTATTATTATTATTATTATTATTATTATTATTATTATTATTATTATCATTATTATTATTGTTGTTGTTGTTTAATCCATTCTATGCTTCTATTATTACTGTATGCATTCTTCAGCACAATTACAGTATGTGCACATACTTGCTTTTCTGGCATTGAGCTTAGTGTTTCATGCAATAAATTTTGCAGCAGGGAAGGAATTATTTTCACCCTTTTCAGCCTCCATTCAATCACACCACATGGCATAATTTATCAAACGCCTATCCTGCTGTCCGACAGGCAAATGAAGAGTTGAAAGACTATCCATTTGAAAATTGTGTGTATATTTCGAAGAAATTTTGGCTCCTGGAGGACAGACGGAACCTCACAATTGAATTTTCCCCGGAGAAAATGTACAATATGGAGCATCCGCCAGTTATATGCAACAATAAAGCTGTTGCAGGAATAGAAGCCAAGGTGGGCAAATTAAACGAATCCCCTCCCTGCCTAAAAGTAGAGCTAGCTTAGGTAAAATATTACGCATGTAGAAGTAGTCCTCAAGTCCTCCTTTTACGTTTCGGCTTGAGTCAAGGTACAATTTCCTCGAGTAACAGTTAAAGTAAAGGTAAAAATGAAACCTGAGTAAAAATATTGAACCAGTATTACCTCAATCCATCCCCATGGTACTGTAGGACCTCCAGTCAACATTCACACACTACGAGGAAATTTGAAACACCAATTAGCCTAATCTGCACGTCTAATCCAGGACCTGGTGCTAACCACTAAGCCATCGCGCCACCGTAACATTAGCCTCCTGTACCTTTAAGCCAAAAGAATTCAATTCAATTTTATTTGTATAACGCTTTTAACGATTGACATTGTCGGAAAGCAGCTTTACACAATCAAAAAAAAAAAAAAAAAAAAAAAGTTTGTATGAAATTATTTGTTTGTATGAAAAAAAATCTGAAAAAAGTCAAATTCCTGAAAAGTCCAGTGTAGCAATCAGACTGTATATAATTTTAAACACACTCTCAGTACAGATTTCTTATTTGAAAATCAGACTCATTATTTAAAGCTGTGTAATAAAATGTGTATATTATTTGGCTATACTCTCATTGAGAACTTATGGCATTAAAAGATCAAACTATATCTTCTTCTTCAAAAAAAAAAAAAAAAAAAGATATCCTAGTTGGGGGCCACAGTGGATCTGGAGTATGAGGTAATTATTTTATATTTATAGACTTTTTTTTTTCTTTATCTAAATTACATTTTCCTGTTTCATCCTTCACCCTATACATCATAATTTCTTCCTTCTGTCCACTTTGCCTTAAAAAAATAAAAATAAAAAATCAAAAAACCTTGTCCCACTTTGATACATCATCAATCCGTCTTGCTTCTCAAACAGCCTTGATTCTGTCATCTCATGTCTCACACATCCTTGGTTACTCTCATCAAGTCTCATCATTCTAAATGTCATCCTTTGGCTTGTCTGAATTTTCAGGCTAAACCGTGACCCAGTAGTTTCCGATTCCCTATCGGCTATAAGGTGCTGAAGCGTCCAAATGACTGACGGACAATAACAATGTCTGGGCGTCCTCACATTCCGCATCACCCAGGAGGCACCTCTGAGACAGTGATTGATTTGGCAGGTATTTTATAGATAAAATGTCACAGGCATGACTTTTCCACTATATGGAGTCTACCTTCTTGGGTACCATATGATGAAAATGCAATTTAGTCTGTTTAATGGCTTTGATTTCGCTTTGATTTCCTTGTCTTGGGAGCGGTGTTGTCAGAATTATGGAAGGAAAGTAGTTTCTAGGGATATTGTAGATCGATTGCTAAAGAAAGAAAAAAAAAACAATCCTTTTAGAGCTCAGCTTTGACCAAGCTTATATATTTTAATATGGATGTTCTTTATTGAAATGTCAACAATTCCTCCCTTAAGACCATAAGCTTTTTTTTTTTTTTCCCTCACATTTTTCACAATATTTTATCTGGATATACAGCACATCACACATTCTTTATTTGCGAAGATGAACTCCACTTACGTATTCTTTTCTTTATGGAACTAACCCACAGGAAAATATTGGCTTATTGACCTGATATGCGTCATATGCAATTATGGCCACATTTTCTATTTCAAAAACTAAAAAACAAAAAAAAAAAAAAAAAACACTCTTACCTCTCTTGGCGTCTTTGCAGAGTCAACAACTAGATTCAGTCAAATGTTGCTTGTATCTGTCCTCCGAAGGGACCCTGTTGTGTTTTGGCCCAGCATGATTTCCAAATCGAAATACGACTGTGTTTGTGTTCACTTCCTTTGCTTCTCACGTCTTTCCTACCCAACATGCAATGTGGAAAGTGAGTGCTGGATGAGTCATGATACTGCACCAACTTAGCAAAGCCAACATTGCATTTCAGAAACTTGAGGAATTTGGGATTTATATCACTGAAGTTTAGATAAGTGGGTTAGAAGATCTAAGACCCACCCAGAAGTATCACACTTTTCGGTACAACAATACAGATATACAGTCAGTTTATTTAGCACACTTTCTCCAGCATAACCGCTGACTATTAATTCAGTTAAATACACATTGCACTTAATGTCAGCTCAGACAATAATATTGTATTTGTATTATTAGCCTAGATCAATACATCATGTTCTACATCTTTGCTGTATTATGCCTGTTAACAGTACGGTGCTCCTTATACGGATCTTTCAAATTAACACTTACGTAAGGTGATAAATGGTTGTGACTATAATACATTTTTAATATGGTATAGGTTTAACGGTAGTCTGGTACTTACAGTATGCCACACTACGGTACATGCTTCATACTTTGTTATGTACTATAGCATGGTACATAGTATGGTAACATTTTTGTGTTTTATTATTATTATTTTTTGTGTGTGTGTGTGTGTGTCACATTTTGTTCTTGTTCAATAGCGGTAATCTAAATTCCACTAGGCGACACGGTTGTGTAGTGGTTAGCACTGTTGCCTTTCGCCTCAAGGGTCCGGTCTTGATTCCCGGGCAGGGTGCAATGAGTGTGCATGTTCTCCCCGTGCTTGGTGGGTGTCCTCCAGGTACTCCGGGATATAATATACAGTACAGGGCAAAAGTTTGGACACACCTTCTCATTCAGTGAGTTTTCTTGATTGTGTTCTTTAGCCCAAACGCGCCTCTTCTGCTTGTTGCCTGTCCTTAGCAGTGGTTTCCTAGCAGATATTCTACCATGAAGGCCTGATTCACACAGTCTCCTCTTAACAGTTGTTCTAGAGATGTGTCTGCTGCTAGAACTCTGTGTGGCATTGACCTGCTCTCTGATCTGAGCTGCTGTTAACCTGCGATTTCTGAGGCTGGTGACTCGGATGAACTTATCCTCCGCAGCAGAGGCGACTCCTGGTCTTCCTTCCCTGGGGCGGTCCGCATGTGAGCCAGTTTCTTTGTAGCGCTTGATGGTTTTTGTGACTGCACTTGGGGACACTTTCAAAGTTTTCCCAATTTTTCCGACTGACTGACCTTCATTTCTTAAAGTAATGATGGCCGCTCGTTTTTCTTCACTTAGCTGCTTTTTTCTTGCCATAATACAAATTCAAACTCTTTGAATGAGAAGGTGTGTCCAAACTTTTGGTCTGTACTGTATGTACACGAATGTACATATGTACAGTAGGGGACAGCATTATCATGGTACCCTCTGAAGTTCCATTACAGGCAATACCCGGAGGAAAATAAAACAGAATACCCGGAGGAAACCCACTAAGCATGGGGAGAACATGCAAACTTCATGCACACAGAGATGGGAATCAAGCCTTGACTATATACAGTATATTAAAAATGGCTGACACTAACACAATTTGCCATACACAGTATAGTACTCTGCATGCACGTAACAATATACAGTAGACCGGACATGTGATCTAAACTCCGCTATTGAACATATACGAATGTGTGTTCGTATTTTCAAAAGTTTAAACCTTGAATGTGCGTATGCAGATGACATACTGTACTACCATGGTACTCACTGAAGTGCCATAAAACAAACCCTGGTACCCTAAAACATTATTTGGTGCTTACCATGGTAATGTCTGAAGTACCACAGTAAGGATATGCTATTATGATATGTACTATAATAAAACGTCTTATTGGAGTTTATGCAGCTTCTTATATCTATTAGCAAAAATAAGCTGAACTTTGTGTCAGAATTAGCTTGACAATGAATAGACCAAAACAACTGACATACATATACACAGAAATGATATATTACATTATATTGCCAAAAGTTTTCGCTCACCTGCCTTTACATGCATATGAACTTGAGTAACATCCACTTCTTAATCCATAGGGTTTAATATGATGTTGGCCCTTTGCAACTATAACAGCGTCAACTCTTCTGTGAAGGCTTTCCACAAGGTTCAGGAGCATGTATGTAACTAATATTAATACATACTATGATTTAAAAAAAATAATAATAATAATAATGGCCCTGTGTAGCTAGAGGTAGTTGTATGGTTTTTGGATGTTGGTATACTGATTGGAAGCTCGCAGGTTCAAACCCCAGCACCACCATGCTGCCACTGTTGGACCTTTGAGCAAGGCTAATTTATCAATCCAGTAACATTTTTCAGTCCTAAGGTTGAAATGCTTCATGAACAAATGCTTCCAGTACCAGTGCTTAATCAGTTGGTCCACATCTTCCACGTAATACACCATAAGACATTTCAGGAGATACTCTCTTCATACATTCACCTCCAGGCTCTAGGCATGTAAAAACAAACTTAGTATTGTTGATTATGTTAGGCTTGTGAGGCATGATAAAATGAACATGGCAGACATTAAAACCTGTATTCAGACAGCAAACACTAACCTGCGAACAAGTTAAACTAAGATGTTTTTTTTTTCTGCTGGTTCTGCTTTAATTTAGTGCGTCACAGCCAACTTGATTTGGATGCCTTGCACAGCTCCTGTGGAGTCCATTCACAATATTACATTTGACACCAAGCTAATTTCTGCTTTTTTTTTGAGCAAGTACAAACCTGATCAAGAACTTTGGTTATATCTCTGGTCTTCTCTCTGACAATTCCTCCCTTGTTTCTGATGATCTCAATTAGTTTGCAGTGTTGCTTGCCCAAGGAAACCAGAAATCTTGTTTGAAGTGGAACAGTTGTAATTCGTAGAAACACATTACTTTAAAAAAAAAAAAAAAGTAAAAACAAAAATTGCGCTGGGTCAAGTTCTTAGCAAATCCTAATTACAGTATGTATAGAAAAAAATCACCCCCCCCCCATACACTCCTTTTAAAATATTTGCATTTTGTCTCAGCTTTGATCTGTGTAAACACTAGCTAAAAGTGGGACAGTGCTATTATTGCGTTTACTTGTAGTAACGTGTCAAAAAATGCTGCCAGTGCAATTGATTATATTCTGATAACGTTAAAAACATGTCATAAAGTGTTACCAGTATGTCAGGAAAATGTGCTAATGACCCATTTCATATGAGGGAATATAGTTTTAGTGATATTAACATTACATTACTTACACATTAGCAAGTCCAGAAGGTTTTAAGGTCACTTTTCTATTAATTTTTACATTGTTAACCAATACTACTTGAATATAATCAATTTCATGTAATTCGGCATAGCCGTCTTAGCATACAACCTCCGGCGTTTTTGAAAATAACCACGTTAGTTAGCTAATGCTAGGTAATATACAGTAAGTGTAGTTAGCTAGCATACACGGACACGGATCTACAAAGTAATTGTTCCTGACATAAATCATAAATTTGCTCATGGGAGGGACACATTTTTTTGTTTTTTTTGGATTTTTCACCAATTTTCTCCCTAATTTAGTCGTGTCCAATTCCTCCCCGTCACTAGGGGGCTCCCACATTAAGGCTACTACTTCCACTCAGCCGGGAGGGCCGAAGACTATCACGTGTTTCCTCCGAACCACGTGACGCCAGCCGAGCGCATCTTTTCGAACTGCTCGCTCGCGCACCGTTGGGTGCGGCGTAACACACTCGGAGGACAGCGCTATCCGCTCCCTCCGCTGCACGAGCTCACAGACGCCCCTGACGGGCTGTAGAGCCGTGATTAATGTGGGAGCACTAAGTACCTCTCATCCCTCCCCTCTGAGAGAGCTCGGCCAATCAGCTCTCTCTAGACCTCCGGCTGCGAGAGGTTACAGCACCACCCGGGATTCGAACTAGCGATCTCCGGATGATAGGGCGAGCGCTTTAACCACTGCGCCACTCGGAGGCCCCGGGAGGGACACATTTAACATAGAAATTACATGCATTTGCTTTCTGACCTGGTTTAAAATAGTTTTCTTTAAAAAAAAAAACTATAGCCGCCAGCTGAACTTGATTCAGTCTGTGATAATGCCACGTCATAAGGTCATGTGACACAGCTAACCTTTGGTTTGAAATAGAAATGTCCGGATTACATTTAAGTTTAACCAGGGGTTGCAATGTTTGCTTTAAAGCAAAATAAAAATAACAGTTTCGTACAGGAAATCAACAATTTTCATCAGATCAATGAAGAAACATACTTTGTATCAATGACACAGCAGTTTGACTTTTGTCAGTGTACAGTGTTTTAACATTCATCTTTGTTAACACTGGAATGATTGCTATTGCTAGTATTAGCTAACCTTAGTAGTTAACATTAATGAATCTGAAAACGTTTTGATGACATGGGGCTAATATTTATTGCAAAACTACCTAGCAAACAACAGCAATTGAATTGATCTACAGTATGTATCCGTTGGAGATGATTTTGTCAAATGTATAACCACTGCAAGATATTGCTAGTATAATCTAGACATGCATTAGCTGGACACGTAACATTAGTGAATCACTATCGAACCAGAAGATACGAACATCTTCGTATCGGCTCCCTGTGAAATTTCGCATCGATTTTAAAATGCTACTTTTGACTTATAAAGCATTAAATGGTCTCTTGCCGCAGTAATCTGAGTGAGCTGCTAGTGTCTTACGATCCTCAACGCCTACTTCGATCAAAGGATGCAGGTTGTTTGTCAGTACCGCGTATTATGAAAACTACAGCAGGGGGCAGAGCTTTTTCTTCCAATCATCTTCCAATTAATATTTGAATTCAGTCTCAATGTTGAAGTCTAGGCTAAAAACCTATTTATTTAGCCAAGCATTTTTGTAAATAAAGTTTCCTTAGGTAAAGGAGCAGATCTGGGGGACTCCTGGACGTAGAGTATTCTGGTGAACTGGTATGTTTAGATGCTGTCTTCCCCACTCTCATTGACCACTCAGGTCGATTTATATCTCAGGGAGCCCTCATGTCTGTGTTTCCTTCTGCCCCTCCCTTTTAGTTATGCTGTTATACTTAGTCCTGCCGGTGTCCCCCTGCACTAAAGATACATTCACATTATACATTCACAATTGTTAAAAGCACTATACAAATAAAATTGAATTTAATTGTATTAAATATCTAACTGCTAGGACTTCAGAGAAGATAACCATTATAAACTTTGTGTTTAGCCAAGTAAGTTGGCTAATAGCTAACATGGTTTAACTGCTATTAATCTGCTAGCTAGCATAAGATGACATCAACCAACAAGCTATAACCAAGACTTTGTGACAGGATTTCTTTAACATTTTCACTATTACTTTTTCTGCCTCCAGCAGGAAATATGAGCAAACCTGACAGGATTGCAGAGAAAATTTTAGTCACAATTACATATATAAATAAAACATACAAATCTTCTTTAACATCTAATTAAACTTACACAGCTAGCTGTGTCTGTCTCCTAGTGTTTTTTTTTTTTTTTTTTACTTCAATGTCTGTTTGTCCCCCTTTTTCTATTCATTGTAAAGTGTCCTTGAGCTCTGGAAAGGCGCTATATAAATAAAAATTATTATTATTATTATTATTATTATTATTATTAGTAGCTAATATGGGCTAATCTCACAGGATGCTTGAGTGTGGAATGTATAATCTTCACTGTTGTTTGTGTGCCTGCTGGCTTACATGAGAACTGTTCCTATTAGCCATGCGTAGACCTTACAAAGCTAACTAACATGAGAGGCTTCCTGAGAATATTTATTTAAGTTCCTTTCAGACTTGATTTAGGGATGATTGGGCCATGCATAGAAATAGCATTGCTGCACTATACGGACTAAAGTATTTGCCAAACCTGCAATGACATTGGATCCAAATACTGTCCATCTCCGTTCCAGTTCATCCCAAAGGTACTCGATGGGGATGAGGCCATGGCTCTGTGTTAGGGCCAGTCAGGTTCTTATACACTGAGCTTATCAAACCATGTCTTTATAGTCCTTGCTTTGTGCATTGGGTCACAGTCATGTTGGAATAGAAAAGTTCCTTTCCCAAACTGTTGCCACAAAGATGGAAGCATAGCATTGTCCAGGATGCCTTGGTATGCTGAAGTATTTAGTTTAAGATCACTGGGGCTAAGGGGGCTGATTGAAACATCTAATTCCAATAATTAGCAGGTTTACTTCTGTCTATATACTGTAGTGTAATTTGTTAATCTTCATTTAACTTAGAAAGATAAGGGGGAAAGGACGATGGAATGATTCCTGATGGATAGCACTAAATATCAAGCAGCAATGTCTATCTGGTCTCGTTCAATATTTAAAAGGCGCTGAAGAGAGAGCAATCAATGTAGGGAAGGATTCAGCTGTGAAGTGCTACTGACTCGTCTCACTCCCAGCATGCACTCCTCTGCATGTCTTCTGCTCTGAGATCACAGGTTGCTGCTGTTCATGGTTGTATTATAAGTTTGAAAGATGGGGAAATGGCTCACTGTGTTAGCTGGGGTAAAAACACTGATGCAACACCCATGACTGCGTGTAGATGTACCGCTAGGGGGCAGTGTTACACCTTCTGCATTCTGACTCCTGGACACGATTTCCTCAGTATTTTCATCCCTTCCTTAACCTTTTCTCATCTTTCTTCCTCAGCTCTTGCATATCACACTTTTTGCATTTCCTCTGCATTTCTCTCTCACAGTTTGTCTCTCATTTATTTTCCTATTCGCATTTACAAATGCACGTACGTGTCTGAGCATACTCAAAGGGAAATCCAGTTATGTCTGGAACGCAGGCAGACACAAAAGAAACAGCATTATTTATTCCCTGGGTTAGATGTGAGAAAGTTGATGTGTGTATTCCTGACAAAATGTATGTGCTATGATCTGGGTTGCCAAGTTTTTATTTAGTAAATAATAACAAATCATACTTTGATGTTCTGGAACATCGCATGTTAGGTTTGCTCTCTCTCTCTCTCTCTCTCTCTCTCTCTCTCTCTCTTTAAATCTATATTCTATACAAAAAAAAAATCACATCTTGCCATGTTAAATAAATCAAGTTTTAGTAAATTAAATTACAGCTTCACCTCTGAGTATTGCAATGCTCTGTCAACGTTCTGTAGGAGATGATTTTACTTATTCTATGCCTTCAGAATTGTTCTGAACCACTGAATTAAACGTGTCCAGACTTCTGACTGATCATGTACATGAATACAATGAATGTACAGGAAAAAAAAATAAAAAAAATTACTGGCTATTTGTAATCGTCTACGGTCTTGTTAAACGTTTGTCAGCTTTTATGACATGCTTTGGACCAATTTGCCTCACATTGATTGTTCTCAGACATCTGGTTTCTGACCTGCAGCTCTCTCAGGATGTAATGAGCATATGGGTAAGCTTGAGAGCAGTATCAATGAAAACTTCTTCTTTATTCTTCTTTTTTTATTTCCATTGGATCTCATTATTCAATCCGTCTTCCCAGTACCCAGAGTAATAGAAGGAGAATGAACAAATCCCCTGCACAGATTGCGAAACTCTGTGAGAAGCAGCCAGTTTCTCTGTTGTGTGACATATGGCTGGACAAGTCAATTTCATGCAGTTAAAAAAGGGCAGCACTGCTAAGCAAGATCAAACACCATGTTAGCCCTGGTTGTAAAGGGCTTCTTGTTTAATTTATGTATTTGTTTGTTGGTTAGCTTGATTGATTTTTCTCCCTGTCAGTTTCCACTCGCCCGTGTAATGTAGAGGAAAGAGAGAAAATAGAAGACAAATTAAGTGACAAATTAAAATGATAAATTACAACAAAAAAAAAAGAAAGAAAGAAAGAAAAATGACCATCTTAAGCAGTTTTAAGCAGGTATCACTATTATTCCAAAAATCTCTTTACTAGGGTTTTAATATTGTTCTTTGAGAGCACTTATACAGTACATCTTTCACACTGTAGATGATTGGTTGAGGCAGCGTGGTGGTGTATCATTTGATTGTATTGATTTCACACAGACTTCAGTGTGCATGGAGTTTGCATGTTCTCCTTTTGCTTGGTTTGCTTGCTCCAGGTACTCCAGTTTCCTCCCACAGTCCAACAACATGCAGATTAGGCTAACTGGCTTTTCCAAGTTTTCTGTAGTGTGTGAGTGAGTGTGTGCTTGTGCCCTATGAAGGGTTGGTACCCTGTCCAGGGTGTACCAAACCTAGTGCCCCGAGACACTTATTATTTATGAGTGATATAAATAATGAGTGGATGTTGAGTGACTGCGAAGAAAAAAGAAAAAATTCTTACAATTTTCTTCTACACTATTACAAAAGATAATAGCATTTCTTTGTTAATGTCCAAAATGACTTGTAGTGTCTAGAGCGTCTGTTCTAGGAGCAGGGATGTCACTTCCAATTTAGGACATTACAGTATATGTCAAAATCATTACATATTTACTTTGGAAGAAATGTGTTGTTTCAATAACACAATTCACACGTAAACAAAGGTATGAAATATCAATAATAAAGAAAGTCCATAATAAAGGCGTAATCAAAAACTTTATTGAGTGCTTGAGTAAGAGTAAAGATACCCCAGGTAAAATATTGCTTAAGTAAACATACAGTAGAAGTCCTACATTTACAATTCAACGTGAATAAAACTACAAAAATACTCACATTCTAAAATAACTTTTGAAACTTTTTTTTTTCAAAATTAGTGAGCTTGTATTAGCTCAGAATAGCCTTGAAGTCACCTTGAAGTAAAAGTGTTCTTTGCTCTTTTCATCACTGTCTGAATCTGCTTCCAAGACCTGCTGAATGATTGAGAGTTCTACAGAGAGATGGCAAATCATGCAATTATGTATAATAGTTAGCATGTAGTGTAGCTTCAAATAATACAAACCACTCTGATTACCTACCTAATGCAACACCATGCACAAACGTAATGAAGTACTGTAGAAAGTATAAATATTTGGTGTAGGATGTAGTGGAGTCAAAGTAAAAAGTATCCTTTAACAAACCTACTCACGTAAAGTACAGTTCACTAATGAAGTAAATGTACTTACAGGAGTTGCCTTCAGTTCCACTACAAACTTTAATCAATTTGTATCTAATATAACTTGAATGTCTTTAATTGTTACTGATTGATTTTGTATAAGAACAAACCATTCTTGAAGGCTTTAACATCAGCTTACGGTACTGCCGATGATGATTTCCTCTATTTATTGTATTATTATTATTATTATTATTATTATTATTATTATTATTATTATTATTATTATTATATTTTTTTTCAGTTGAGCATATTTTCTATTTAAAATGGTTCAAACCCATGAGGAGTGATTATTATTATTATTATTATTATTATTATTATTATTAATAATAATAATATATATATGTTTTTTCTTTTTTTTCTTTTTTTTTCATTTGAGCATATTGTTTATTTAAAATGGTTCAAACCCATAAGGAGTGATTTATTTATTATTATTATTATTATTATTATTATTATTATTATTATTATTATTATATTTTTTTCAGTTGAGCATATTTTCTATTTAAAATGGTTCAAACCCATGAGGAGTGATTATTATTATTATTATTATTATTATTATTATTATTATTATTATTAATAATATTTTTTCTTTTTTTTTTTCTTTTTTTTCAGTTGAGCATATTTTCTATTTAACATGGTTCAAACCCATGAGGAGTGATCCACTGCCAAGTTCTGATGTCTTGAGAATGATATCTGGCTGCTCTACCTGACTGCCATGACGGCACGTTCCTTTTTGATCATCCTTGGCCTGAGCCCGAGCACTCTGCTAGCCAGGCTTTAAACGAGTCAGAGAACTAGGGGGAAATTTAACATGTGTTTTATTAAGAAATGTCAAATATGGTCAGGTGAAAATAATTCACCTCGGTACATAAGATGAGATGTAGAGGAAGAGCCACAAGGGTGCCAAGAGCCAGGCAGCAAAGTGGCCGAGCACACACTATTTTACACGTATTTTACCTGTGGGACAAGGAGCCAATTCTCGGAAATGTATTGACTTTGACATATACTCCCTCTCTCTCTCTCTCTCTCTCTCTCTCTCTGTATATACTGCATAGATATATTTCTGTACAAACAAACAAAAATCCAGTGTTATTTATGGAGCTATTGCTTTATACACTATATCCCATATACACTGTGTGCTCTGAACAGGAGAACAGATCTCTACTAAGCTCACCCCACAAAAATGAATTTTGAAAATGTTCTCTGTCATTGTTATAAGATAATCATAATCATACACTCATTATAATGAAATGCTTCCAAAAGGTAATTGATTTGACTTGCAGCAGTACTGTAAGGGCGTTACATCTTTCTATTGGATACAGGAAATGTTTCTAGTGAATAACTGGAGGTAGGTTGGGTGTGTAGGGATGGGGTAGAAAAAAGTACATTTAGGTTGTTATTTTGGCAGATGTAAATACATGTACATGATTAGTTTGCTTATTTACTGACATTTGATAGAATCAGTGTTATAATATAACCAGGTACAAATACTTCATTACTGTACTTAAGTAAAATTTTTACATTTCTGAATTTTAATTCATTGTTACTTCGTGACGTAATGCCTGACTTTTGCCAACCACCGAATGCAGAAGGGCCGTGTCGTCATCACAGGAGAATTAACCCTGACTGATACCACCTGCTTACAGCTCTGGTAACACCCAGACTATGATGGTTAACTCAGTGAACCTGAAAAAGGACATTGAGGTACAGTAGACTAATGAATAGTGGTAAATGAGTATAGATTTAATATAGGCACAATCTCAATGTAAATTATGCTGAGTTTGCTAGTTATCATAAGCCTGGTCAGATACAGTATCTGGCTAACATGACAGCCTCTATTAACTGTTAACCTAGTTAATGCCACTTATTAGCCTACATGCAGATTTTTAACTAAACAATATATTGTGCTTTACTATAAGGAAGCCACATTAAAGTTGAAAGTGAAAATTCTAAGTGATCACATTTTTTTTGCTTTTTATGTTTAATACTTAAGTACATTTGATATCAGAAAATTACTGTTGATACTCAAGTACAGTAAATTTTCAAATACTTTTATACAAGATAAACCAACAGCAAGCAGTTACAAAAATATGCGGTTGGCTGGCATCACATGGCTCGGAGGAAGGACGTGATAGTCTTCAGCTTTCCCTAACCTTTCGATCAGTAAGCCAGTAACCCAGAGCCAGTCCAGAGACCTAGTGGCCTCAGCACACACACACATACACACACACACACACACACACACACACACACACACACACACACACACACACACACATTGACATACTATATGTAAATTGTTTTCTTAATAGCAAACACAAGATAGCCAAGAATTATTAATGCATAATAAAGTAGTGTACATCCTGCATATCCACTCTGATTTGAAGACCCTAATTGACTTTCTGGTGGCTTAAGTTGTGTGTATTGTATGAGAAGAAAGAAAGAAAGAAAGAGTCATAGAAAGAAAGTCATAGAAAGAAAGAATGTCAAAGAAAGAAAGAAAGAAAGAAAGAAAGAAAAAGTCATAGAAAGAAAAAAAGAAAGAAAAAGTCATAGAAAGAAAGAAAGAAAGAAAAAATCATAGAAAAAAGTCATAGAAAGAAAAATGTCAAATAAAGAAAGAAAGAAATAGTCATAGAAAGAAAGAAAGAAAGAAAGTCATAGAAAGAAAGAATGTCAAAGAAAGAAAGAAAGAAAGAAAGAAAGAAAGAAAAAGTCATAGAAAGAAAGAAAGAAAGAAAAAGTCATAGAAAGAAAGAAAGAAAGAAAGAAAAAAATCATAGAAAGAAAGTCATAGAAAGAAAAAATGTCAAATAAAGAAAGAAAGAAATAGTCATAGAAAGAAAGAAAGAAAGAAAGAAAGAAAGAAAAAGTCATAGAAAGAAAGTCATAGAAAGAAAGAATGTCAAAGAAAGAAAGAAAGAAAGAAAGAATGTCAAAGAAAGAAATAGTCATAAAAATAAAGAATGTCAAAGAAGAAATAGTCATAGAAAGAAAGAAAGAAAGAAAGAAAGAAAGAAAGAAAGAAAAAGTCATAGAAAGAAAGTCATAGAAAGAAAAAAATGTCAAATAAAGAAAGAAAGAAAAAGTCATAGAAAGAAAGAATGTCAAAGAAAGAAATAGTCATAGAAAGAAAGAATGTCAAAGAAAGAAATAATCATAGAAAGAAAGAATGTCAAAGAAAGAAATAGTCATAGAAAGAAAGAAAGAAAGAAAGAAAGAAAGAAAAAGTCATAGAAAGAAAGAAAGAAATAGTCATAGAAAGAAAGAAAGAAAGAAAGAAAGAAAGAAAGAAAGAAAGAAAGAGTCATAGAAGGAAAGAATGTCAAAGAAAGAAAATAAAAAGTGCTAGATGAAATGCTACTTTACCAGAATAATGGGAGCCATAATATCATGCACCAGAATATTGGCAATACACTACACTCCTACATATGGCAACATTTTAATTAATTTATTTATTTACATTTAACTACACTATATTGCATGTTTGTAGCTAGTGAAATGATTTAGTGAAATGTCACATTATCATTTATAATGCACAATAGGGCAATATACCTTTATCTCCTGCAGCAGAGGTCAGTTCTGGTCTTGCTGGTGGTCTCACTCACAATCTCAACAATGTGTCACTTCTTCTCCATTCCCCTGCTTCATGCTTGTTCACACTACCATTTGTTTTGTAGACGAGGTTTTGTCAGCCATCTTTGTTTGTACTGTAGTGTTGAGAATGATGGTATAGACATGTTTACAGCTAATCATATGGATTTATTAATTGTTTGTTTGTTGATTTCTTTTCTTGCTTAATAGCTTGTTATTGCTGCAGTATATAGGACATGATTAAGTTGTCTGTATAAAGCCCTGTTCCAGCAAGCACGGCCTGATTCTACTTTCAATTTTATGGGATGAGAATTGATCAGTCCTATGAGAGGCAGATTAATAAAAATGACCTTGGCTGTAAATTGTGGTAATGAAATGCGAGAATTGTCTAGCAAGGAATAAAAATGATTGCATGTGTATATTTGAGAGAGAGAGAGAGAGAGAGATTTTGACTTTAAAGACATTTAAATGCAGTTAATCACATAAACAGTGTCACCAAAAATAGACAGTTGAAAGCCTTGAAAAAGACCAGGTGATTTTTTTCCCCCTGCTTATCTTTAGCTGTTCAGTCTTGAGGAGCCTGTGCTTACTGTATGACAGTCTCAGACTAGAGGATGACAACTGATGGGGTCTCCTGCTGTTGTAGTTTATCCACCTCAAGACCTGATGGTTTTAGATGATGAGATGCATTTCTGCTCACCATGTGATTATTTGCATTACTTTATCCTCACTAGCAAATTGAACCAATTGTGTCATCTTTCTCTGCCCTTTCTCTAAAAAAAAAAAAGAAAAAAAAAAGCCATTTCAGTTACGCTCACATTACAAGCCACATTGCTCAATTCCTTTGGTCAGTTCAGCTTTTACATCAGTATGTCTATGTTCATGCCATCTGGATTAAAACTTCTGAAATTCACAATCAAAGAATGTTTTGCAAAATATGCTTCAGATTTTTGCAGAAGTAAGCCAGACACCTCGCTTTACGAGTTTTAGCAACTGTTGCTAAAGCTGCTCCAAATTCTCTGCCCTGCTGGTCCTGACTATTACCATCAGCACCCTACACATGATCAGAGGCAAAAGTCACATAAATTCTGCCTATTCTAATTTCATTCACATGACCAATACTGTGCACTGTTCTGTGCATCACAAGTTTCTGAAATACTCAAATCAGCCCATCTGGTATCAACAACCATACCATGGTTGAAGTCGGAGAGATTTTCTATTGCACTGCTGCTGCTGCTGATTGGCTGATTATGTAAGTTTACATGTGTGTTTAATAAACCGGACAGTGTGCATATATTGAATAAGGAACTTAGAAAAAAAAAAAAAAAGTGACTGTTCCAAAGAAAGTTGACAAATGAGTTTCATCTGTGTGACATCAGAACTTCAGGAAGATCCAGGACAGTTGGCTTCTGCCACCTCCTACTGTAGAAGCTTCCTGTTCTCTCACACTGTTACATTTTCACACTCTCTACCTGTCCATTCCAGTTCGCTTTAAGCCTACAGCATCACATGATTACAACTGAGCCGATGGTTCTGCTCTTCTCCAAGTGGCTTTAAGCCTACAGTATGTTTGTCCTACTGTACATGCACCAGAGTGGGGGGCTTGAGTAGTCGTCCCTTTTGCCACTTATGCATAGGAAATGGAAATCCACATTTTCCAAGGTACTCTTGGGAGATGTTGCTTTTTTAGAAAAATGACAAAGGAAGATTGAGACTGTATGCTGTATTCATCATTCATCCTTAAGAACATATTCAGGAAACATCTGATTTGTGCCTCCACATCAAGTCTGGGCTGTAAGTTTCACATTGCCGCATACTCTACGATGTACCCTGCATTGTAGCCTGACATGCACCTCGCCAGAAATGTAACTACGTGCCCCAATGAGGTGTCAAGGCGTCTTCAGTAGATTCTGGTTCAATTCAAACTCAAAGTCTATGTACATATAGTTTGCACTTCACTCCATGCTTGGTGTGTTTCTTCTAGGTACTTTGGTTTCCTTCAATGGTCCAAAGGTTTTTTTATATTTGGTTAAGTAGTGTTTTCAAATTTCCCATAGTGTTTGTGTGTGTGTGTGTGTGTTTGGTTGTGTGTCCGCAATGGATTAGCACCCTGTCCTACAAGGGGGTACACCGTCTCATGCCCCAAGGTCTCCTGGGATAGGCTTCAGGACAGCCGCAACTCTGTATACAGGATAAAGCAGTATGGATAATGAGCTACTGTCAAACGTTTTGTCTTGATTTAGGATAGACAGTGTTTAATTTGTGTCTTTTGAATGCTGCTATTTTTATATATATAAAAAAAAAAGTCCAGAATAGTCTGTTTGGGATGCTGATCATCATAGATTATTGTTGATGTATGGAGTAATAAAACTGGACATCAGTTGTCTACATCTCCGAGTTCGCCTTTTCTTCAAGAATGAGTATGAAATATGCCCTGAGACAGCTTAAGGGAAGTGTTCCATGTTTAATGCACTCTAGCAGTACATTGCCGAGGTCCTCACCAAGTATGCTTTAGAAGCTTGTGTTAGAACTCAGCTAACGGACCATCCAGCCCAAATGAACTGGACAACTTTTGTGTGCTGATCAAACATCAGGCTTGTCTCTCTGGCAGCTGTGGAAGTATAGGGCATGAAGGACTTGTTGTATTTCTTCTGTATCACAGGTTTCTGACTGATGAAAAAGGTTTTTTTTTGTTTTTTTTTTCTTTTACAAAAAGAAATAGCAAAATCTGCTAAATTGCATTTTTCCCTAAAGGTTTGTTTGTCATTCCTGGCACAATAAGTTTTTGTTTCCTTCTATGTATTTTGCTCATATCCTATTACTACAGTATCTACTATTTTTTTTCTCTCCCATTTTAAACTATGTACAGTATACACTCACTGGCATTTTTATTAGTCAAGTCAAGTCAATTTTATTTATATAGCGCTTTTAACAATTGACATTGTCGCAACGCAGCTTTACACAATAAAAGAAGTAAAAGTAAGTAAGTAAGTATTAGGTATATCCGAATTGGTCTGCTTTCACCATGAGAACTGCCTTCGCTCTTCATGGCATAGATTCAACAAACAAGGTGCATGGAAAAATGTATTAAGAATTTGGTCCATATTAACCTTATAGCATCATGCGGCTTCTGCAGATGTTTCACCTGCACACCCAAGATTTTCCTGAATTTCCTGCTGTTCCTCATCCAAAGGTGTTCTACTGGATCGGGTTCTGGTGACCATGGAGGCCATTTGAGTACAGTGAACTCATTTCCAATAACTTTGTGGCATGGAACAATATCCTGTGCTCATAAAGGGATGGATGTGGCCAGGAGCAATATTCAGATAGATTTAAACCAAGCTAAATTGACACAATGCGGCTCAAGGTGCACCAAGAAAATTATCCCCAGAGCTGTACACCAACACCAGCAACGTGAGCCATTGATACAAGGCAGGATGGATCTTTACACCAAATTCTGACCCCACCATTTGAATGTCACAGCAGAAATCAGGACTCGTCAGACCTGGTCACGACTGGAATCTTCTATTGTCCAATTTTGGTGAGCTTATTTGAATTGTAGCCTACGTTTCTGGTTCTTAGCCGACATGAGTGACACCTGGTGGGGCCTTTCTTTCTCATCTGCTTCAAGGTTCAACGTGTTGTGTGTTCTGAGATGCTATTCGGCATCCTCTGGTTATAATGAGATGCTATTATACAGTAGTTATTTGAGTTATTAATACAGTAGTTTTAAGGGTTACTGTTACTGTTCTATTAGCACAAACCAATCTGGCAATTCTTCTCTGACTTCTGGAATTTTCACCTAAAGAACTACCTTCACTGGACATTTTCTTCTTTTCAGATTATTCACTGTAAAACCTAGAGATATTTGTGTTTGTAAATCCCAGAAGATGAGCAGTTTCGGAAATATTAGCTTTAGCTTTAACCATGTTAAACAAATCAACCAGGTCATGATAATTTATTGTAGTTTTAGAAGCCTTTGAGTGGTAAAGATGGGGCTCTCTCTTATTTCTTCCCCTTGTCATGGTTGAATGTGCAGTTATAATCACCTCTGAGCACTATCATCCACTCTTGAGGGCAGTTAGACAGAGCTTCGGTACATTTCTCTATATAAGAAAAAAGTGGAAAAGGAGAAATACCTTCAAAGGGTGTCCTCAACAAACCTTAGTGAAAAAAAAAAAAAAAAAAACTAATCAGGTGTATCATAAATTTAAACCCTACAGGAATGGAAAGGAAAAAGGATATAGAAGCTTTTGATCCTGCTCAGACATTGCCACTCACTTGCAAATGCATCCACACACAACATACTTGCAAAGAGAGAGAGAGAAAAGGAAAAAGTGAAAGAGAGATTTTTAAAATCCCTTTTAACATCCCTTTTTAAAGCATCAGTTTTCAGCCTTCAAACAACACAATGAATCATTATTACTTGTTCAAAGTACTCCTCTATAATATAAGACCTTTTGAACAGCTGTCAAGCTCTGCAAAGAGTCATAAAATCTAAGAATATGCTTGCTTTTAAAGATTTTTTAAAATAATGGCACACATCACGGTCTTGTTCTCTATCAATCATTCTCGTCCTGCTGTTGGAAATTGCTATATTGGCGCATCCTCACACAAAATTTTGCAACAGGCATTTTCCTCTCTTTACTCATACTATAGAAGAAATAAAGATAAACGAACCAGAAAAGAAAAAAACATATTCATCAAAACCATTCACATAATCAATTGCATATACTGTAAGTAAACTAGTGTCAGTATCAGGGGCATCAAAGACTCACCCATTCGCACAAGGACCAAAGGCTAGGAGATCTGTTCCAATCCCGCAGAAATGCCAATGCAGCACAAGTGACTGAAAAAGGTTAACTCTGGACACAATAGAAAGGCACCAGAACACTCAGGGCCAGAGCTGCCCCGGTGGCACCAGGGGAACCCAAAGCGTAGGCCGTTTTAAGATTTAAAAAGCTTAACACTTTGAAACAAAGTCAAACTTGTAAAGCAAGACATTTGCTTGAAACCCATCCAAAGCAATTCCTATTTAGACATCATGTCTGCAGCGGAGACTGGAGTACCTGGAGGGAAACCTCAAAGCACAGGAAGAACCTTCCAACCTCCACACACACACACAGTCTGGAGCCAAGATTCACACCATCAGCCCTGGAGGTGAAGGGCAATAGTGCTAACCTCTCAGCCCCCAAGCTGCTTTTATGCTTTTGTAAATGTATGACCTGGCCTCTTTTCTCCTTTGATAGATATGAAGCACTCTGTTGGACCCAGTCGCAAAATAACTCAATAATAAAAGCTACAGCAAATGTCTTTAAAAGTCCTTTTGGAGATGGAAGTGCAGGCAGACAATGCCACACTTAGGACGCTACCAGATTTAAGGGCATTTTTAAAAAAAAATATATATCCTGAAATTATTTTACAGTTCTCACAGATATTTTATATCATCATATTTTATGTTTCATGGATATTTATTTACCTGTATTTATCTAATAATGTAACCTTCGTGTAATCATTAGTTCGTGCACTAGTTATTACACCTTTTTTTTTTTTAACTTGCACCAGTTTCCCAGTTCATCTTAACTGATGACATGTTTCCAATCTGTCATAATGGTGCTTAAAACATTCATATACACTTGGCAAGTTACTGCAACAGTTACGCCACTTGCTTAAGTGAAAACGTTAACGCATTTTATGTCCTCTGCAATGTGTCCTCCTGACAGTTTCTTCCTATTTTAGTTCAAACTTGGTTCTACTACTATTGCGTACACTTTCCCAGAGATCTGCAAATTGACACATGCCAACTGGACTTCTTGAGGGAAGTTCCTTGACCATGAAGGATACAAATATGTGGAATTCTATCAACTTCCCTCACACTGAAGAACTGATCTGGATGAGTAGTGAGATATTTTAACCTACCAAGACAAAGCCCAGTTGACATGATCGAACCTCCAGATTATCTCACCTGGATGACTGAAAATCTTCACAGACACTTCTCCTGGTACAGTGTAGAACAATCCTTTCTGAATCGCTTTACTATTAAAAGTAGCACTTAAACCACATTGACGGCATGTTTCTGCACTCTTATCATCACTACAGGGCACCTTTAAACGATGATATACTGTACACCCTTTGAAAATGCACGAGGTATCAAGGCTCTACTCTAGTAAATGCTTTCTCTTAGTTTAAGTAAAGGAACCCAAACTAAAGAGATATCTTCTCAACCAGCTTCCTAAGCCTCTGTGCCAGATGTTGTGAGAGGATCTTAAGCACTATTCGGACGGGACTATTTTTTTTTTTTTTTTTTTTTTTTTTTTTTTTGGATTTTTTCCCCGATTTTCTCCCTAATTTAGTCGTGTCCAATTCCTCCCCGTCACTAGGGGGCTCCCACATTAAGGCTACTACTACCACTCAGCCGGGAGGGCCGAAGACTATCACGTGTTTCCTCCGAACCACGTGACGCCAGCCGACCGCATCTTTTCGAACTGCTCGCTCGCGCACCGTTGGGGGCGGCGTAACACACTCGGAGGACAGCGCTATCCGCTCCCTCCGTTGCGCGAGCTCACAGACGCCCCTGATTGGCTGTAGAGCCGTGATTAATGTGGGAGCACTAAGTACCTCTCATCCCTCCCCTCTGAGAGAGCTCGGCCAATCAGCTCTCTCTAGACCTCCGGCTGCGAGAGGTTACAGCACCACCCGGGATTCGAACTAGCGATCTCCGGATGATAGGGCGAGCGCTTTAACCACTGCGCCACTCGGAGGCCCCGGACGGGACTAGTTTTACTGGGGGACGTTTGAGTTAGATTTTTTTTTTTTTTTCAGCCGACGTCTGTCATTTCATGTATGGATTCGGACGGGACTAACATCTCCGTGTTTATTACGGCGGTGGGCGTGTCTGTGTTTTACATGTGGGCGTTGCACAAGACCACGTGTTGAGGATGAGGATTTCTACTGGAGCGTAGAAAGCAGAAACTCGAATACCGGCGCGCTAGAGATTGTCCGGTAGTTCACGTTGACCAAAACACACGAAAAACGGAAAAAATAAATAAATTCGGCAAACACAGACATTCGCATTCGGACGGGATTAGATTTCTCAGAGGACCGCCGAGTTTGCTAAAAACAGTAGGTAAGTTGCTTTGTTATTTTTACAGAGGTCTTGTGAGAAAAAGACAGACATGGCAGATTCGGACGGGATTAAAATCACAAAGTACCTCTGTGAAACTTCTCAGAGTTTCGAATTTCTCTAACGTCCCCCAGTGAAACTAGTCCCGTCCGAATAGTGCATTACACTCAGATCACATCAGACTTACAGGTCTTGAATTGCCTTCTTAAGGAGCAGGGTGATAACTGCTCTTCTAGAGCTTTGATGCACCTGTAGACTGTCAATGATCAATCCAGCTTACCCCTCCTCCCTATGTCACAAAATGCCTAATAAATTATGCCTGGAGTCTTTCCTTTATACCATACCTTTTAGTTATTGTCTCCTTATTGACTCCACATGAAGAACTCCACACTCCTCCAACTGATCTTTTGCCAACTCCCTGAGCTCTTAACCAGGGACATTCTTGGACAGAGTATCTATTTTACAAATATTTTGAAGCATGACCTGGTCAGTGCTCTGTGTAGTCGCAACCCCAGCCGTTGTGCTCGCATTTTATTTGTTAGTTTGTTCATTATGTCACTTTTTCAGTGGGCCTTTAACACTAACATGTAAATGTCACATGACAGCAACTCAATTTATTTAGAAATGGTCAAGAAGATCTGCAAACTGAGAATCAGAATGGTCATATGTGGCATTGTTGTTGGTGCCAAACATCTGGTACCAAGCAGTTTTTTGAAACTGCTAATATACTGGGATTTTCAGACGCATCTCCAGGGTTTACAGAGAATGATCTAAAAAAGTGAAAATATCCAATGAGTGGCAGTTCTCTGGAGGAAAATGACATTTTTCATGCCGGAGGTCAGAGAAGTATGACCAGACTGTTTTGAGCTCATATAAAGGCAAAAAAAAAAAAAAAAAACCTCAAATAACATCTTGTTACAACTGAGATCTGCTGAACAGCATCTCTGAACACACAGCACATCAAACCATGAAGCAAACAGCAGCAGATGATCACACCGCCTCATCAAAACTGGACAATAGAAGCTTGGAAAATCATTGCCTGGGCTGATGAGTCTCGATTTCTGCTGTGAAATTCAGATGGGAGGGTCAGAATTTGGCATAAACAGCAGGAAAGCACGGATCCATCCTGCCTTGTCTCAATGGTTCAGGCTGTTGCTGGTGGTATAATGGTGTGGAGGAGATTTTGGTGCATTATTACCAACTGAGCATGGTTTAAATGCCACCACGGCCTGCATGAGTATTGTCCATCTTTTCATGATCTCAGGATAATGTTGACATCTCAGAAATCTACAATCATCTCAAACTAGTTCCTGGAACATGACATTGACTCCATTGTTCTGAAATGGCCTCCGCCCTCACCAGATCCCACTCCAGTAGAGAACCTTAGGAATGTGGTGGAATGGAAGATTCGTATCATGGATGTACAGTCGACAAATCTGCAGCAAGTCAAGTCAAGTCAATTTTATTTATATAGCGCTTTTAACAATTGACATTGTCGCAAAGCAGCTTTACACAATAAAAGAAGTAACAATCTCTAAGGAATGTTTCCAGCACCTTGAATCTCTACCACTAAGACTAAGCAGTTCTGAAAGAAAGATGCATACAAACCCAGTACTAGCAAGGTGTAGCTAATGAAAGTGGCAAAAGTGAGTGTATTTCAATAAAAAAAAATTTAAAAAAAAGAAAACAAATTCTTGCCGAGTATCAAATTTTCATGCCTACATTCATGCCTACTATTTACTTGCATGTCCGTCTACGCACAGAGAGCGAGAGAGACAGTTCAAGATAGACAGGATTGTGTGTGTTCTGAATCGAAGCTTGTTAAACTGTTTTAATTGACTGACACAGTGTAATAAGGTATTAGCTTCCAGTCAATCACACTTAGCCAGGATCAGTGGTGATGCGAAAACTAAAGCTCTAAAATGTTTTCCTCCACCCTGTCGGGAACGAGAGGGAATTGTCAGGGTGTCGACTGAAAGGAGAGAAGGTCATGTGACCATCAACAGCTTGTTCTGTGAAAATTGACACACAAGTGTTCACAGGTCCAGCGTGGAGAAATCCATCCTCTTTGTTGGAGAGGCAGGTGAGTGACAGGTGAAATTATTTCCCCAGGGTCGGAGCGGACGTTGCACTCCAGAGTCTGTTCAAAAGACGGGAAGTCAAATATGCCTCGGTGCTGATGTATGAGGTTTAGTGGCCTTTTGTTCTGTTTGTGTCAGCGGTCTTTTCTTTGCAGAATAAGCACCGGGGAACACAGTGACAGTAGTATGGCAGTCTGAACATGGGGCAGATATCATTCGCGTTTTTTCTTTTAAATTTTTTTTTTATCACACTTTTATTTAATTTTTTAATTTTTTATTATTATTATTATTTATGTATTTTCTTCAACTTAGCAAATGATTAGTTTATCGTTGCAAAATAATTTATCCTCAGTTAATGAATTTTCAAGCACATTTACAAACAACATTTTGCAATGTAATTTAACAACAATTAATTAGATTTTTTTGTGTGTCTGTTTTCCCGAAAAAAAAAGGAAAAAAGAGCAAATAAATTAGGCTGCGGGGAGAAATAAATATAAATGTATGTATTATAGAATAAGACATATCTATTATTACTTTGTTATACCTCATTTGTTTTTTTTTAACAAACCGTTAATTACTCCGCAGTTACTCCGCAATTACTAAATTTTTTTTTTTCACCTGTGACTTTTTCAGATAATATTTTTAATATATAATAATAATATAATAATAATATAATAATAGATAGTATAATTAATATTTTATTCATTGATTGATTGATCCTCAAACTTAAATAGAGATCATCACTGAGCATAATCTTTTCCCTTTTTTTTCTTCAGCAGAAACTAGAATTTATACAAAAAACAAAAAAACAACAACAAGAAAGATAAATAAATAAATAAATAAATAAATAGATAAAAACTCCTCACTTTATTTTGTTGTGAGGGGCATATTGTTTTCTTTTATTTTACTGCATTTGACATCCTTATTTAAGTTTCAGTTTACTTTTATCTATTTGTCATGTCTTGTCTCATGCTGGAATCTGAGGTTAATTCTCATGTCATTTCCTTTTGTTTACCTTATTGTGTACCTTGTTCAATTAACATTTCATTCTGCACTTATGCCATGCCTGCAGTCTGAACATTGGGACATTATGGATAAAATATTAAGAATTTATGTATGTATGTATGTATGTATTTATTTATTTATTTATTTATTTATTTGGTCATGATTCACCAAAAGTAATTTGTGGGGAATTTTATTTGTATGCATTTACAGTATTTAAAGCAGCTCCCTCCTGAGACAGGATCACACCGTGGCCACCACGAGAAGCCAATTATAAAGATCTACAGCTCACCCTCTTACATGGCATCCTCGTTCCTCTATCCGGCACCAATTACCTCAGACGATAATCATAAACTTGCTGTAGCAAATTAGTGCCCAGGGTTATTGTCTGTTCCAAACAAATATACAGTAAGCTTGATATAACTCTATAACCTGGAAATGACTTCTGTTTATTTATTGGTGGCTTCTGAAATGTCATCATAGAGATATTATTTTCATCCATAACTAGGTCTAATTGGATTAAACTGAACTTTGTAATTGGATCTAATCATCTTTCCATTTCTTTCTGGTTTCTTCTCCTCCCAGTGTCTGTCTGGCTTTCCAGACGGACAGGACTACGTATTATACATGCTAATGAGCCGTAACGGACAGCAGGATGAATCTCATTTGTATTTTAAATAAGTTTTCAAGCTTAAGTGTCTGAGTAAAGTAACTTGCATTGTTTGTTTGGTCCGTAGTCGATTTTGCATGCATGGCCATGTTGGTTGTTATTGTAACGAAGCAGTTGGACATACAGTATGAATAGTGTAGCGGGAAAGGTAAAGCTTGCTAGCTTAAGATTGCAAAGAGTTTGCACCGTGCAGGACTGAATACATAATTAATAAAGCTACAGAGTTGTAGCTAATACGATGTAGGATTTAAGCAGCAACAAGCTGGTACACAACTGCAATCGTCTAAACCTTAATAAGATTAACCAAACTCAGCTCATGACATGGTAACAGTATGACTTCAGTAAATGTTTAAATTACTAATAGCTTCACATTTTAGGCATTGTCTCACCAGATTTAATATACTACCAGATTAAATCTATTTTGCAAGTAAATTAATAGAAACAGTTTGATGCCAGGTGACACGGTGGTGTAATAGTGAGCACTGTCGCCTCGCACCTCCAGGGTCCGGGTTCGATCCCTGGCCAGGCTCGATTCCCCTCTCTGTGTGCATGGAGTCTGCTTGTTTTCCCCGTGCTTGGTGGGTTTCCTCCCATAATCCAAATTCTTGCAGATTAGGCTAATTAGCATTCCCAAATTGCCCGTAGTGTGTGTGTGCCCTGCAATGGATTGGCTCCCTCTCCAGGGTGTGCCCTGCCTCATTCCCAAGTCTCCTGGGATAGGCTTCCCCCCGCAGCACAGCAATATAGACGATGAGTGAGTTCAATGCCATGGAATTGTCCTCTCAAAAATGCAAGGCTGAATCCCAAATCAGTCTCTAACCCCTGATCAAGGGCACTACTTAGTGTGGAACAAGCCTACATAGTCAACTAGCTTTTCATTTCATGCTATGTGGGATTCAACACTAAAAAATGTAGTTAGCTGAGGATATTCTAAGGTGGTGGTTTTATGTTGTTTTTGGTATGGTTTTAATTATTCTACTTTCAGCTCTGTGTTTTTGCTCAATCTTTGCTTTACGGTTCAAGCCAAAACACATGCATGTTTGGCTCGCCGCCTGCACTTGAGTCAGTTCTATCAAATAGCCTTAAATCACTATCTTGATAGAATTCTGAGAGTACAGTACAGTACATCGGGTACCACCAATGTCAATTCCCATCTTTAGATCAATCCAGCTACTTCCTGTTTACTGAGAATTGAATATACATCAATGCTGTCTAACAATAGAATTTTCTAGCAAACTTTTTATGCCTAAATTTTTATTTTTTTTTACGTTCTGTTTATTGTTTTGTTGTGTAAATGCAAGATTAGCTTCATCTGCCAAACATTCAGGGTTTCAAAAGAATTTTGTCTGTGCTGCATGTGATAGGAGTCTCTCTCCGTCTCTCAACCAACTCATTTGGAATCATCCCGTGTCATGAACATGTTTCAAACCGATTAAATTAGAACTCAGTCATTTATGCAGTTGGGGTCCTTTTAATTAGGGTTTAAACAAAGAGCTTATAATTAGCGCTATAGTAATGTGGCCATGTGTTAATTGCATTGTGGGAGAACTGACAGCATTGTTTATAAAACACTTTTTTGGCCATTTTTTAAAATGAATTTGATGACATGTATCATACACTATTTGATTATGATATGCTTTTGCACAAGAAATGCACAATGCAAAACAAAACAAAAGATAAAAATAAATAAATAAATAAATAAACAAAATGAACATTTGATTCTGGTCATTTAAAGAAGGTGGGCGTGCTGTACAGTATGTGTTGAGAAATCATGTCTTAGAGTGCACACAAGGTGGGAAATATAAGGGGCCAGAACTTGTTTCAGCATGACGATGCCCCTGTGAGATCCACAAAGAGAGCTCCATGAAGACATGGTGTGTTAAGGTTGGAGTGGAAGAACTCAAGTTTACTCGAGAGCACTGCACTGAACTCAACATCAATGACCATTCTCCTTTGGGGTGAAGTGGAACTGGAACCTCTTGGACATCCCAGGATCAGTGCCTGAGCTCACAAATGCTCTTGTGGCTGAAGGAACTTGAAATGTCTTCCCAGAAGAGGAGAGTGGAGCGTATTAAAACACCAAAGGGTGAACAACTCAGATTGGTCCAGATATGGTATAACACCTTGTAGATGCCTTCTTTACCGAATCTGGAGCAAAATAATGAAAGTTACAGTGGTGTCATGCAGTGTTAAGTTGTAGCTAGCTCCATCTCCTGCAATAAAGCAGAATTACTGTTATAATGACATGACACAATAGATATAATTTTGTCTTACAACCTCTTCTCAAACCTCTCTCTAACTTGAGCTACATGTTTTCTTGATTCACATCATTCCACCTCTCTCTCTCTCTCTCTCTCTCTCTCTCTCCGGACATGCCTTTAGTTAGCCCTGTCTTGATGAGCTCATTTAGCCCAGAGCAGAGTAGCAGTAATTTTCCTCAGGAGACAGCGGCTCCTCTTTAGACTGCTGAATATTCATGAGCAGCACCGCCTCCTGTGCTCTCCATGGAAACGAGGAGGATTGCCCATCTCGCGGTGAGCCAGAATGTTCTGATCTGCTCATTAGGAGGGAAAAGAAAAACACAAAAACAGCCCAGTGTGTTACATAAAAGTGAAAATGTGCTGCATCTACGTAGGTTCAGTATGAAAAACAAATTCAACACAGATGGTATGGACGAGAACTTTTACATTTTCCAGAGATGCTCCATCTCTGTTTTATTGTTTCCTAGGAAATGGACTGCCGACTGACTTGCAACAAAAGAAACAGCAACCAATATATATATATATATATATATATATTTTTGTTGTTGTTGTTGTTTGTTTGTTTGTTTGTTTGTTTGTTTGTTTTTCTCCTGGTTTCATTGGACTAAAGAGCAAACAAATCAAAATGTGTATCTTGATAATGTGGTGAACAAGTGAGGGGAAATTGAAGGGCTTGGTATTGGCCTTCAAACCAAATATGACCTTATCTGTCCTCTGCTCACAGGACCAGCTGTGCGCCATGATTTGGGGCTTACACATTGATCTGGGCTCACACACACACACACACACACACACACACACACACACACACACACACACACACACACACACACACACAAACTCTCACACACACACACACAAACAAACACACACACACTCTCTCACACACACACACACACACACACACACACACACACACACACACACACACACACACACACACACACACACACACACACACCAACTAGTCATTATGTGCCTTCAGGTTAAACATTTCCCCTTTGGATTATATGAGGAGTGAATGGCAATGATATACTGTACTGCCAGGTTAAAAGACAACATGAACATAATAATAATAATAATAATAATAATAATAATAATAATAATAAGATGATGATGATGATGATGATGATGATATGCAGTGGAGTCTTTTTTTTTTGTTTTTTTTAATCCTGTGGCATATCAGCTAAGTATTCAGGGAAGAAACAGGCAGCTCCATTAAGTAGATTAATGATTTCCAGAGCTTTTCCAGAGCATTGTCATCATTATTTGTGGCGCGCTAATAAAACAGACTCAACAACCCAGACATGATCAAATCTAGAAAAGATTCAACACAGAAAAGGGAGAATTATTATTATTTTTTTTTTTACTTTGGATAAATATGGCCTAGTTTTGATAAAAAGTGTGCAGGAAAAAAAAAAATATATATATATATATATATATATATATATATATATATATATATATATATAAAAAACCTGTTTGTGTGGAGTTTTCATGATGTGCATTTCCTCCAGCTCAGCAACCAGAGTGACCCTGACCAGGATAAAGTGCTTACTACAGATGAATATTAAGATGAATTAAAGCCCTATATCAGCAAAAAGTTTTTGAAAATAAGATTTTTGAATGCCACCCAATGTTTTTTATGTGTTTATTAGCTGGTTGTGTAAAAAAAAAAAAAAAAAAAAAAACCTACACTTATTTATCTGATAACTGTACAAATTCCATGTTTACTTTGAATAAGTGCAAAAAAAAAAAAAAAAAACTTCCAGAGCTGGAGGAAAAATTCAGGTGTTAAGTTTCTTCTCTTTTTCATTAATTTATTATTTGTATTTCTGCAGCGTTTCATCGACAAAGGGTTCTAATAAATCTCACTAATGCACTTATCCCAGTGTTTAACTAGAGCTTGGATACCATCAAGGTAGAACGTTTTCTCAGCATACCGAAGATCAAACTGCCTGCCTCATGCCTGAAATGCTGGCCTCCCAGGAACTCCTTTAATGGCCCAAAAAAACATTTGGTAACGGTTTGGATCAAGATCAGGACTGTACAGGGAACATGGCAGTAACTCCCAGCTGAGTTCCTGTAATGTGGACGTGGTGTTGGGGAATGATTGCGTGTACAGTTCCTACAGACAGATGTATCTGGTCTCCATCGATGTTCACAGATCAGGCGTTCCACTTGCTGAATCTTCCCACTTGACTCACAGTGGGCGCTGAGCCACCTCGGCCAGGATCGTCATTCACAGATGTATGACCTTTTTTAAAACGTATGCACTATTAAAATGATTTACTGCAGCTAAGAGTCTCATCATCGTATTGTGCGAGAAGTCTTCTGTAAATGTCATTCAGTTCTACTCCTTTATTCATAAGAAAGTCTCGGTTTGACTGGAACTCCCCTCATAGTGAATCCATCCATCACTACTTAAACATTAAAAAAAAAAAATAATAAAAAATTCTTTAATGAATAAAAATTTTAGTCATGGGCAAGAAAGAAGAAAAAAAAAAAATCTTGTCCATAACTTTTGCTTTGAGACTGAATATTCCGTTACACATTTTTGTTAACATTATTAACATCGTGCTGTATTTTAGTAGGCGCTATTGTTCAATTCCTGACTATGAATTAAAGCACTTAAAACATAAGACTTATTGCTTATTACTCCTAATAAACTGTGCGTAGGTGGCTTGTCTTGACATAAGAGTCTCTTCACAATGAAGTGTTTGATAAAGTCATTAAAGATAATTTAATTCAGGCTAGCTAATGGAAGTTGTGCTTTTAAAAAGCTGTGTATTAAAGACTTTTTTTTTGTGTGTGTGTGTGTGTGTGTGTGGTTAACAGAAACTTCTGGAAACAAGTAACTGGATTATCTTTCAGCCTTCTTGAAGACCGTTTGACATTTAGAACGAAATTCACACAAAACGGGCGTTTGTTTGTGTGTGTGTGTAAGAATGTTAGAATCACATAATGAAACATAACAAATGTGGTAATTAAACGAATGTATGCAAGAGTCAACTGAGTTAATGACACAAAAATGACACCTGCTAATCACACAGAAATATATAAATTATGAGACAGAATCACATGTGGATATAAATCAATACTTTTTTAAATGATAATCAATAAGAATCATTTGTTCAAATCACACATTAAATTATGGAATTAAGTGAATAATAATAAAAAAAAAAACAATATAAAACTAAAAGTAAATGTAAAGCACACAAAGAATGAAGTTTTTACATGTATAAATGTATTTTTTTTTCCCCCCATATGATTTTCTTTAAGAACCATTAAAGCCATGTGTGTGAGTCAATACGTAATATTAATGAGGGGTTACATCGGTATGAATGTCATTCAGTCTTTATTTGCAAAATCTCTGTTTCAGAAATCTTCATCTGGAACATGTTACTTAAGGCTTAATTATTATTCCTTGCATTAACCCGCTACTACAGCCGCATCAACTTAAGTAAATGAAATGCACCCATGAATTAAAGAAATCTCTGTGGATTTAATTAACCGTGCAATTATCCTCAAAAATACATCACACATTGAGAATTATATGAGGATTTAAATGTGCTCTAAGTCTACATGGTGTTTGCGCAAAGAGGAGACAGCATGTTAATCATGCACGCTTATCTCGAATATCATTTATTGTAATAATTTACCATAACTTTATGAACAAACTAGCATTTCCATCTTGGGTCTAAATTCTCTATCCCTGTTTATTCTCTCTCTCTTTTGGTCTAACATTGGAGTGCTTGCAAATGTGGTTGTCTTAATGCTACAGGAAGGAAGGAAGGAAGGAAGGAAGGAAGGAAGGAAGCCATGTTTTGGATGCTTCTACTCAGGAATTCTGGCAACCTCAGCGAGGGTGAAAATGAAAAAAAAAAAAACTGCTGGAGAATTGATTTATTTATATTTGTTATATTAGGTTGAGCTGCGAGCCATGAATGTACCGCTGTCTTTACATCTTCATCAGACCTGAATCTTCATCATCGTAAGTCTGAAAGAACTCAGGACTATGGGGAGGATGCTTTGCATTTCTCTTATCCAGAGCATCTTACACTTTTATCTCATTATACATCTAAAAAGTTGAGGGCCTTGCTCAAGGGCCCAACAAGGGACAACAACTTGTTGGTTGTGAGATTGAACCTGGGACCTTCCAAACTGCATCCAACGCCATAACCACCCAGCTACATTTGCTCTTTAACCCATCGAAACGCAGAGTGTCGACGGTGTAGCAGCTGTGCCATGGACAGGCATCCAGATCCTCCTTGATTGCTAACACTTACATGACTTTTTTTTTTTTTTTTTTTTTATTCTGTATCCATTCATATACACTTCTTCCAGACAAACGCTTTTCCTGTACTGTCTTTGATAGATTATGTCACCAGCTACAAACCAGGTACAACTTTTACGCTAGAAAAAAAAAAAAAAAAAAAAAAAAACTTCCTTCACTGCTCTGCTTCTCTTTTATGCAGATTACAAGTGAAGCATCTATTTGTGCTCACACAGTTACGAATGAACTTAAATTAACTGCTGCAACGAGTTCACACCTGCAGTGAGCAGTGACTGTTGAGATGGTAGCTCTAAACAGAGAGCGCTGATAAGACAGTGCACCCAATGTGTGGTTTAATATAATCGGAGTATGGATACTTTCCGGGTCCCTCTCATACATGCATTCCACTTGTATAATCTAATTGTAAAAATCAACTTAAACATGTGTGAAACTCACTTCTGGATTAATGTAACCCATTTTAATACTAGAGGTTATTACTGGACTTACTGTAGATCTCATTTGCAAACATCCGTACTTCATTTGAACTTGTCTTTTAACTTGCATTTCTCCATAATCATATTTGTAATGTCATACACTGACGTTTTAGCAAGAGAGAGAGAGAGCTCGGAAGAGTCAACAAGTCACCAACGTAAGATGTAAGATCTGGCACATGCTGCTGGTGCACACACTTTGTCTTTATTGTGACCGTGTCGTAACAGCCAGCTATTACCTGCCAGATGATGTGAGATGATTATCACCTGTGTCTTATTGCTGCTATCGCTAAGTCTAGCTATATGGGTCCTTTCATGCTTTTAGTGATTCCTCTAGCTGGCAAGACAGAAAGGGTGTGATACAGCTGCCAGAACCTGGGAGACACGTACTGTACACACAGAGCTGCTGTGGAGCACGAGCTAAAGAATGGCTGGGGAAAGCTGCTAGTCTGATTGCAGTGACCTGTTTCCTGTTGTCATCCTGTTTTATTAAGGATTTTTAAGCTGAGCCAGTAGCTGAGACTGAATAGATATAAGCGCAACTTAAATTGCACCTGCTTCCCGTTCCTGACCTGCTGTAGGATCTCGAAAGATTATGACGCCACAGTTGAAGCCTTCTTTCTTAGCAAAATCATCAAGTCTTTCACTTGATCCACTACCAAATCCAACAGCAGCTGCACTTTAAAGCTCTCGGACAGGAGCAGATTGGGAGTCCAGGGGCACTCCAGACACTGCTCCGTCCCACCACATCTCCAGCTGTGTCCCCTGCCACCTTGCTCCATATGGCGCTTACCAAGATGCCATTCAAGGACAGTCCCGAGGCCTTCCTGGAGCTGTCCAAGCATGCGGCAGCTGCTCGGGAATGGCCAGAACGCCTCTGCTATTTATTTAACTATTTATTTATTTATTTATTTATTTTATGTGGATTCTCCAGCAGGTAGACAGGAAACATTTTGCTTCCTAACAAATGACCAGTTGAGATGGGGATCAGATTGAATCAGGAAGAGGTACGAATTGAATTAAAGAAAGAGAACTAGAAGAAATACAGAAATTTGCCTCATCATTCTCCATCATGTGCCATGCTGAACCTTCATCATTTGACAGGCTATGTCATTTTTACCTATGTTACTGTTTTTTTTTTTGTTTGTTTTTTTTTTTGTCTCTATTCTGCTGCATAGAAATTAAGGTCCTGTCAGTCACAACGTCATGAATGCATTTTCATTAAAGAGGTTTGAAGGTTATTTGCCAGAGTGTCTAGAGAGGCATTAATCTGTCCCAGTGGTGTGCGTTAAGGATGTTCCTCTAAACTACAGCCTTGTGGTGGGAAAAACAAATATAAAAAAAAAAAATAATGCTGCATCCACAACGGTGAAGTAAACATGCATGTCTTTGAGTTTTCATTTACAAACAAACAATTTGTGAAGGTAGTGCAAATTATGTGCAACTTTCTTCAAAAATGAAAGCTTGTGTTTTGTGATTTATTTACATCTTTGGCAATGGTTTTAGCCTGAGCAGAGTCAGGTCTGGAGCCTATCCTATCCCTGGACATCAAAATTAATATTTTCCTACCATTTTTTTTTTGGTTTGTTTGTTTGTTTTGACACGGATTTCCTCAGGATGTGAATTTCCCTGTGATTAATTGGTGACACATTTATGGGATAGGCTCGGGATCCACAATAAACATATAAGAAGTATGCAATTTCTGAAAATGAGATATTATTGCGTTTGCTTATCATGTAGTCCAAAGAAATGAATAACCCGTCACTTATACAGCTCATTGTGTTCACTTGTTCACAAAAAAGAAGGGGTTTGATAGGTTGATTGAGAAAAGTAACCATTAATTCGAAGAAGAACCTGCAAAGACGAACAGTCATTCCTTGTTTTACTGTAGAATGGCTAAATAAAAGCTCAGTATATCCTAGCTCAATTAGAGTTTGCGGCAAAAGGTGTTCAAATGACTCTTAAACTATGAGAAAGGTGATTCTATAGTCTGATAAAAATCTAAATTGCTCTCTATATAGAACATTATTCTGGAAGAAGACAGGTTTCATTAACCCCAAAATAATCCCACTGGTGAAACACATTTATTGTTTTAGGATGGAGAGACAGATCGAAAGGTATCCAAGAAAATGGATGAAAATCCGAGCACAAGTAGTGAATGCAGTAGAAGGTGACCATGGAACAGGTGAGCTTCAGGCACAAACATCAAACCAGTAGAATACACATGTCCTAACCATACATGTTAAAATAAACCATGATGAATAAGCCATATATTTATAATGTTTAATTGGAAAAAGAGCACTCAGCTGTGTGAATGTAATTAGGGTTGACATAGAAAATCCTAATACAACCCTGACATGAGCCCAGTGGTGAATCCGGATCAGTAACAGGTGGTTTACCATAGTGACCAGAAAATGCCTAGCTAGTCTTGTAGCCAAAAAGTAGCCGAAATGTAAATTGGCTCATTTTTCGATCCAGCCAGCCTAGTGGTTATTCAAGGTACTGACCCTGGCGGCATGGTGTAATGGTTAGCACTGGTTCGATTCCCAGTCAGGCTCGATTCCCATCTCTGTGCGCATGGTGTTTGCATGTTCTCCCCGTGTTTGGTAGGTTTCCTCCAGGCACTGGTAGGTTACTACCAAAGACCTGCAGATTAGGCTGATTGGCTTTCCCAAACTGCCCATAGTGTGTGAGTGAGTGTATGTGTGTGCCCTGCGATGGATTGGCTCACTGTCCATGGTGTACCCCACCTAGTGCCCTAAGCCTCCTGGGACAGTAACACTGAATACCAGATAAAGTGGTATAGATGATGATTGAGTGAGTGAAAGTTCAACTCTGACCAGGATAAAGTGCTCCCTGCTAAATGAATGAATAACTAAATATGAATAATGAATAACAGACAAACTATAAATTATAAAAAAAAAAACCTCCTCATTCAGTGGGATGGAGCTTTGACATTCAGAAGCCAACCTGGAAAAAAACAACAGGAAGTGAGGTGAACAACAAAAGAGGTGAATGGCATGTATTTGTGTTAATCATAGATGACCAGATGTCCCTCAGTGATTTGCCCTAGAAAACAAATAAATGAATGAATTAATGAAAACATAGTAAACTGGAATTTACTTTTTGGCTTTTACAAGACAAGCTAAGCATTTTCTGGTCACTATGGTAAACCACCTTTTACTGATCCGGATTCACCACTAGGCTCATGTCAGGGTTGAATTCCCACGTCAATCCCACAGCACCCTTATTTAAAATGCCCAGCTTAACAACAGAAATAAAGATGTTTACAGTCTGGTACAACGAATAGATGGACAAATAAATATGAGCTTTCTGTAAGTCGCAATTTTAAATTGAATGGCAAAATTAGGAGCTAGCTGTCGGTTATGCTAACGTTTTCTCATTTATAGTTTGTTGCATTCTACAATAGGCAACTCAAAGTTTACACTACAGAAAAGAAGAAAAAAAAAAATCCATGGGTGCTCACTGTAGTTAACCAGCTAATTGGAATTGTTGCAGTTTAATACTGTATACTCCAAAAAATGTAATGTAAGAGTTGCCTTGGTCAATGTGGGAGTTCAAGCCAATGCAGAGTAATATTATAAATCATAATTATAAATGATAAGCTAGCCACTAGTTTGGGCTTTAAGTTGCAAAGAATGATCTCCCATCTTTAGTGTGGAACATCTTGAGGTTTTCTGAAGTTGGATAACAAATGGTGTTCGAAATTCTAAATGATTTTAAAACAGGTGCCACTTTATTGCGCTCTTTGAAACAAATGCACCACTTTTTTTTTTCTTTTTCTTTTTTTTTTTTTTTTTTACCGCGTAGTGCCGGTATTACAGTTGTGTTTTGTGTTGCGAACATTTCTTCTGGCGGTAGTGGGTGGAATCTCTCTGGGTCGACCTGGCTTAGCATCAACAGAACCTCTTTTTTTTCCACTTCTTTATCAGAGTTTGAACAGTACTGACTGACATTTTCAAGTGTCGAGATATCTACTTCTATGATTTTTCTGCTTTATAAAGTTGAACTACTTTATTATGCAGATCCATTGGCAGTTTTTTGCCTTCCCCATGGTGCAATACTCAGTCAATCTCCTCATGAGCTTAGAAACTCACTGACTATTTATGCTCAGACACTGAGCCACGGGTGTGGAAACTTCCCTTTAATAGCAATTTTATAATTTGTGTTTATAATGTAGCCAAACAAATGGTGTTCAAATCGAGGATGTGTCAACTTTTGATGAGATGTTTGGGTGATTTCAGTTATTATTTTTTTTAAAAAGGAGTTAAAAATGACTTCACATGACCACTATCCTTAAATAAGAAAAAAACAAAGCATTATCAGACATCGTCATATTTCCCAAATAAATGACAATGTTTAAGACTTTCTTTCAGGGTACGCTACAGTATCTGTTATAGCCTTTACAGTTTTTTTTTTTTTGTTTGTTTTTTGTTTTTTTATCCAATGAATGTAACTACTCATTTTAAATATATTATGACTTTAGGGTATTTCAGTTCATTTTACTTCATGTTGGGTGTTTGGCACACAATTCTTGCCCCATCACTATTTGCGTTTATCTCAGATTGCTGTAACTATTGACTCCCCACCCCTCGTCATTTAATTCTTTACTTTCTACGTATTGACGTTTATTTTCATTTTCCTCTTGTTCACTGACTGTTTAATCACACTCATAAAACATGTTTGATATTAGATCTCGCTTATGAGAATAACTGGAGGTTTATTTAATACCTCATGGCTAAATTCTTCACTATTGAGTGCTCAGTACGTTTACTGCATAGTCAACAAAAAGCTGATTAAAAAAAACAAAAAAAAAAACAACTATCTGGTAAATTAGGTTTTTTAAAGGAACTCCCTGTTGCTCTCTGTCATCATGGAAAAAACGCTGCCCAGTTATGCTGACTCAGCCAGAATCTGTTGACTGCTCACCGAATTGCCTTGTCACTGTTGTAAATGGCTTCAGCATTTGTTTAGAGAGGTGAATAAATGCAGGGCATGATCCCATGGGAATCTGGTGATTTAAGAGCAATTGTTGCACTGCATTGTACGCAAGCTTAGGGAATATAGGAAATCAGATAAATGTCTAAATTTCAGCCAAACGCTGCAACACGAATGTATCTCAATTTATCGGAAAAAAAAAAAAAAAAAAAAAAAACGGAGTAGATGGTGGATTTTATGCCATATGGAAACTAGAGAAAAGGTTGTTGAAGTAGGAATGCAAATGGTGGGTGTTTGATTAATATGGTTTGCGTGTAGACTTTAAAGGCCACAAAAGACAATCTAAAGTTTTCTAAATCAATAGTTTGTTGCATTCTACCATTTATATATAATTGGAATAGGTAGGGCGGCACGGTGGTGTAGTGGTCAGCACTGTCGCCTTGCACCGCCAGGGTCCAGGCTCGATTCCCGCCTCTGTGTGCATGGAGTTTGCATGTCCTCCCCGTGCTTGGTGGGTTTCCTCCGGGTGCTCCGGTTTCTTCAGTTTCCACAGTCCAAAGGCATGTAGGTTAGGCTAATTGGCGTTCACAAATTGCCCATAGTGTGTGAATGAGTGAGTGTGTGTGTCTGTGCCCTGTAATGGATTGGCACCCTGTCCAGGGTGTACCCTGCCATGTGCCCTAAGTCTCCTGGGATAGACTCCAGGAACCCGTGACCCTGAATACAGGGTTAAGCGGTATAGATGATGAGTGATGATGAGTGGAATAGGTAGTTTACACTACAGAAAAAAAAATAAATAAATAAAATTCTATGGGTGCTTGAATGTATTTGGATCTGTGATGCACCGAGTTAAACTTTTTTTCAGCAATTTGTGTTGCATTGACTTTTCTGTGGAATTGAACCAGACAGGTTGGCCTTTAGTCATTATAAGCAGAGATAGGCCCTGGGTACTCATGATGCTGTCACCAGTTTACAGTTTGTATACAGTATATAATTAATTGTTATTGTCATTCAGTTCACTTGGCACCGGTGTTAGTGTTGTGCCTGTTCAACATTCTACATTGTGCAATGCATTTAGGCCTTACACAGCTTAAGACCATATACTGTAGTGTTAAGATTAGCTTGTATGATTTGAATCAGTAGATTTTTTCTTTAGTTCTAAACCTGAAATTATTATTATTATTATGATTATTATTATGATTATTATTATTATTATTATTGTAAGGATATGCTGTGGACAATACATCAATGTCTGTTTTAAAAATCCTATACCTTCTTTACACTTCAGTTCCCTGAAGTGCATCTGTCAAGGAGCAAATCGGTAAGGGGAAAGAAGTTGGGGTCACGACACTGTTCTTGCTAACATCCCTCTGAGCTCCTGACTGAATATGAATTTCTAAAAAGGCCCTGAAGCAGGTTAGTGCCTGCAGGTTTTTTTATGAGCTATGAAGAAGTGTGTTGTGTGAGTGGACCATGCTTCTACACTTTGTGCACAGCATGTAGGTTGACTCCTGCTGGGGGAAAACATTTTTCAGAAACAAGACTGTGTGCATTCTTCAGCACTTTTCAGACAATTTTTTTCCTTTTGTTGTGGAACAGATAGCAGATAGAAAGCAATATTAGAACGATGTCAGCCACAGACACTGGCTCTCAGCATTGCTTCGGCTGTCTCATCCAAAACTATATCTGACTATTACATGCATGATTTCCATATTCCTACCATTTCATTACCAGGGAAAAAATGCGAAAGTTTTAAGAATAATTCACTGGAGCCACAGTGATGAACTAAAAGCCATCCTTCAGATTTGCGATTATATCGATGTTTGACAGTGATATTAAAAAGACTAAGAATAGATTACAACCCAAGGAGATTAAAGCTTGCTGCTCTTTAATTTAATATAAACTTCAGTTTATTTTTTTTATATAAATCTTAATATCTTTTTCTCTTAAAAAAAAAAAAAAAAAAAACAATTCATAATTTAAATCGTGAATATTTTATTAAAAAAAAAATAGCTAGCAATCATTTTCCTCATACACCATGATGATATATGTTAGTTTTGACATTGTTACCCATTTATGTTTAGGTTTACAGTTTTTATTTCACCAAAGCCTGCGTTTATTCAATGGAGGGGGGAAAAAAAATGCATTTGTAGAGAAAAATAAAGTGCGTTTTAATTAATTGTTTAATACAATGTCTGACTTAATTGTATTGTGTAATTTTTTTTTTTTTTTCGTAGTTGATACCGTGTTTTTAACAAATAAAACGCGTATGAATTATAAATAAATAACTGTTTTGCGCAGCTGTAGAAAAATAAATCAGTGATCCAATCGTCAGTAGTCAGAGCATGAAAACCTCAGCTGGTAAGTGAGTTTGCCCTTTTACTCTATTAGGGTCATATCATATATTACTAATAAAAACATGGCACAGTCTAAAAAAAACAATATTTTCTTCAGTGGAGCAATAGTGGTCGAGACCAGCTAAATATCTGGCCTTTTCAAAAGAGACACTGCTCTGCCTTATAATCAGATCATGGTAAATGTGGCTGACAGCCATAAGAGTGAATAAGAGAAAAAGACAGACAGAGAGAGAGAGAGAGAGAGAGAGAGAGAGAGAGAGAGAGATTTGGACTGTCCAATTTTGATTTGTCTAATTTGGAATGTTAAAATAACAATAAGCAGTTATAACGTGGTTCCAGTGGTCAGTGTGGGATATCACATTACTGAAACCAATATGAAACAATAACTGAGGTTTAGTGAACTGTGATTTAGGCTGCCACCATCATGCTTCACCACGATTATGGTGTTCGTTGCTTTAAAATATGTCTTGTTTTTTGCCCCAAACTTTTCTATTTAAATTATTTTGCCGCATGCACAGAGTGACCTGTATTCTTGCCTCAGGTTTGCCGGCAACTTGCCTGATAAGTTTCCCTTTTTTGTATTTAAAATTCATTTATGGTGTGGAGTTTCTTTTTTTTTTTTTTTTTTTTTTTTTTTTTTGTCAAATGATTAAGAACAGCCTTCATTTTCCTCCATAGTATATGTAATGTTTCAGGGAAAATGTTCATGTTTCCTTGTTGATTGATCTTCTAATGATAAGAGGATACACATGTGGTGTTATCTCTTTGCAGATCTTACCGAAACAGCTGCTTTGGGGTTCATCGAAGTCACTTTCTTGACTGAGGTAAATGATAATTACATTGGAATGTAAATTTAAGTGTGGTTGGTTATTCCTGAACACAGTCACATGGTTCATTTAACAGGTTGTGCACCATCATGAAAAAAAAAAAAAGTGAATTATAAAGGGTGTGTGTTTGTTTTGCTTAAAACATTATTTGTACTTCAATGTTGCTCAGTGAAAAAAAGAAAAAGAAAGAAAAAAAAAAAAACTGGCATTATGCAACTTGGCGAATTGATATTAAAATAAACATAAGCACAAAAAAGATATATTTTGTAAGCAGATTAATACCAGCTTCTACTAACATCTATTATGCTACCACTGGTGTTTTGGAGAATGCCTCAGCTGTTGAATTGATTGGATTTCCCTTTTTTCAGGACCCACGTAAAAGCAACCAGTCTTTACTGAGGGTAATCAATAAATTGTAAATCAGAATTTAGCGAACACATCTGTTTTGCCAAACATGGCGCTGGGAATGAAGGTAAAATAATACCACTTTGGTCCCATCTGTCCATAGGAACACTTTTGCAAACCTCAATTATGCAATTATAATATATATATATATATATTAATATATATATATATTGTTTTTTTTTTTTCCATATAATATACTGTATATTTCTTCATCAACAGACTACTCCTATAGGTCTTCCAAAACTAACTATACTGTTGAACATATAATTTTACACATTTACTGTTTTTTTTTGTTTGTTTGTTTGTTGCCCCAGACTTTAGTTTATGGATCATGTTAGGATTTTAACCCCAGCTGGCTGAATTCCCAGTTTGGCAAAAATAAAGACATTCTGCAAATACTTTCTCTCAGGCACAAACTCAGCAGTTGTCAGAATGATTTTTTTTTTTTTTTTCCCCCTTGTGGCAGTCTGAATAGAAGACCTACAGAGAGGAAACATGCCATTGCTTCATCCTGGGTGATTTATTTTGGGGGGAGTGTGGAAGAGAAGTCGGTTATTCATAGTGCCACGGATTCTATGCTGAACTCATGCTGGCATATGGTAACTTATGCACCTCAGCATGGAAAAAAAAAAAAGAAAAAAAAAAAAAAAAACACATAAATAAAACGTCTCTATTTCTTCCAATCTCCCTCTCTTTCCACATCTATGATATTAATTGTCAAAGCACATGTGGACAAATGAGCATGACAGAATTATGCCCCAACAGGCTCGGAGCTTTTCGAGTGGATGTTCTAGCAGCACGGTGTCCTCTTCTTTCTTTGAAGCTGTTGATGGCTACTTTGACTTTGATCAGTGCTTCATGTTACCAGACCTATTCTCATCCACTCTGATAAATTTTCCTTTAACTCAGAAGCCACAACATCAGAGTCAATATGTTCTTTCTTCTTCTTGTGATGTGCCTTTGCATAATTCAAGAACAAAAAAAAAAAAAAAAAAAAAAAAAAATCCTCTTAAATGAAACCCTAAACTAAAGCTCATCTTCATTATTTCACTCAGGCTGCACATATGAGCATTTTTATGTGGATGAGTGTGTGAGCGTGTTTATTTCATAATTGAACTTTTTTTTTTTTTTTTAAAGAACATCAGAACTTGCCTAAGGTGGAAAGCTTGCCATATGTGCTGTCATTTAATTTTACAGTGTATAATTTAGATAAAATCAACGATTGTACCTAATTTTAGACCAGATGTTTCATAAAATACTGTGACTATGAAATAAAATGCAGTGACTTTTCTTAACACATATTTTATCAAAATAGAGACTGAAAAGGTATTCACCTAAAAATGGTATATTTGAATATTTTGTGTGTGTTTAAAATGCACTAAATCTATTTAAATAAAATAAAGGTTTTTTTTTTGAACTCTCGCTTTCGCTCTTGAACTTGTGATATCTTTATGTTTCATAGATCGGAGGAAAACCAGAAAAGCAGAAAATGTCCTCCCTGTCCGTCTGCCTGTTAATGAAACTTAGCCAGTCCTGCATTTGTCTGAAGCTGAATCTGCGCCATAAATAAAATCAAAATGTTGAGTAGAAGAGATGTTATGAGCAATCATGTGCCAGTTTACGTCACAGCATCCAACGGTTTTTTTTTTTTTTTTTTTTTTTCCATTTTATCTTGAGGTGGGCGTGGCTAACAGAGCCAATCAACGCAATAATTCACTGTATATACACAGAGGGTGTGGAACATACAGAAACTACTGTAATGCACCTACAATGCGCCCAAATGGATGGGAAAGTAAACCAAATGGATGGATTACTCCAAAAAAAAGGGAAAGTACACTATATGAAAACCGTGGTGCTATTACTATGCAGTCATGTATAGCGCCACTATGAGATGAAACGCAGGTTGTTAGAGCAAACATATCTGCAGTAATCATACTGTATGTGAGGTGAGGGCATTTAAAATAGCTGAACTGTGTGACAACCAAACAAACTGTGCACTGTGCGGACGACAAAATAAGTACAACTTGAAGTAAACAAGGCATAAGATACTCAACCTTACAAAATTTTCTTTCTTTCTACTAATAAGTTAGACAGAGAGTTCTGCCATACAGACAGACATGTATGTGCGCTTCAACCCAATATAATAATAATAATAATAATAATAATAATAATAATAATAATAATAATAATAATAATAATAATATCACTGATTACCTGGAAACTCTTCGGATTATTTTTATCCTTAACCTTTTAACTCTTTCTACAAACTTCTTTCTTGTCAATGATGGGTACTAATGCTAGTATAAAATAAAGTCTACTATTTAAAGGTATGTCGAGCAGAAAATTATATTTTATTAATAACCTCTCTTTCTCTATTCCGCATCTTTCTCTCTTTTTTTTCTTTTCTTTTCTCAATGTTCTGGTTAAGAATAATTGAGTTAATACAGTTATGATTCATGCAATAAGCTCAGTAACTGGATTCACTGTGTTATTCATAAGCCCTGGTGTAACACCTGTTCACTTTCATTAAAGACGGTGAAGCTTTCAGTACCTGTTTTATAGCTTGTTAAACCTCATGTTGCCTTTGTAATGGGGTTAAAATGGTTTCCGCACCTGGTAATTAATTTTCTAGCTGAAGGAATGAGCAGGAAAATATTTTAGGCTGGGTTAGAACTACTCAAACGAGGATAAACATGAAATATTCAAACAAGTCTTTAAACTATTCAATAGATGATTAGAATTGGACAATCATGGTAAGTAGTGTTACATGGTGAGGTCCTGAAAGTATATGTACAGTACGGTTCGAATAAGGCTTAGCTTTCCTTCAATTCTGCCTTATAATCAGCTCGTCATAAAATCCCTTCCTTCTCTCACTGGACTTGTATAAAATGTTTTTACAATAGACATTTTCATATAGCTACTGAAAATTAGGACAGTGGTAAGACTGTGTGTATAGAAGGCAGACGTACAATTTTTATTATACTGTGTTTGAGAAAAAAAAAAACAAGTTATAAGGTTTCTCCACTGGTTGAAAAATTATGTAGTGATCAGAGTCAAGGGGCAAGAAATGAAGAAAAAAACTACTGTGAGTGATATATATATATATATATATATATATATATATATATATATATATATATATACACACGTGGACAAAATTGTTGGTACCCTTCGGTCAATGAAAGAAAAACTCACAATGGTCACATAAATAACTTTAATCTGACAAAATGATTTTTTTTTTTTATTCTATGAATGTTAACCAATGAAAGTCAGACATTGCTTTTCAACCATGCTTCAACAGAATTATTCAAAAAAATAAACTCATGGAACAGGCCTGGACAAAAATGATGGTACCCTTGGAAAATAATGAAAATAATGGGACAAGTTAATAAAAGGGACATGTTAATTCAAGGTGTGTCCACTAATTAGCATCACAGGTGTCTACAATCTTGTAATCAGTCAGTGGGCCTATATATAGGGCTCCAGGTAGTCACTGTGTTGTTTGGTGACATGGTATGTACCACACTCAACATGGACCAGAGGAAGCGAAGGAAAGAGTTGTCTCAGGAGATTCGAAAGAAAATTATAGACAAGCATGTTAAAGGTAAAGGCTATAAGACCATTTCCAAGCAGCTAGATGTTCCTGTGACTACAGTTGCACATATTATTCAGAAATTTAAGATCCATGGGACTGTAGCCAACCTCCCTGGACGTGGCCGCAGGAGGAAAATTGATGACAAATCAAAGAGACGGATAATCCGAATGGTAACAAAAGAGCCCAGAAAGACTTCTAAAGAGATCCAAGGTGAACTTCATGCTCAAGGAACATCAGTGTCAGATCGCACCATCCGTCGTTGTTTGAGCCAAAGTGGACTACATGGGAGAGAACCAAGGAGGACACCATTGTTGAAAACAAATCATAAAAAAGCCAGACTGGAATATGCCAAACTACATGTTGACAAGCCACAAAGCTTCTGGGAGAATGTCCTATGGACAGATGAGACAAAAATGGAACTTTTTGCTAAGGCAAATTTTGCTAATTATACTTGAAGCATATGAAGAAAAGAACACTGTCCCTACTGTGAAACATGGAGGAGGCTCTGTTATGTTCTGGGGCTGCTTTGCTGCATCTGGCACAGGGTGTCTTGAATCTGTGCAGGGTACAATGAAATCTCAAGACTATCAAGGGACTCTAGAGAGAAATGTGCTGGCCAGTGTCAGAAAGCTGGGTCTCAGTCGCAGGTCATGTGTCTTGCAACAGGACAATGACCCAAAACACAGCTAAAAGCACCCAAGAATGGCTAAGAGGAAAACATTGGACTTTTCTAAAGTGGCCTTCTATGAGCCCTGACCTCAATCCTATTGAGCATCTTTGGAAGGAGCTGAAACATGCTGTCTGGAAAAGGCACCCTTCAAACCGGAAACAACTGGAGCAGCTTGCTCATGAGGAGTGGGCCAAAATACCTGCAGAGAGGTGCAGAAGTCTCATTGACAGTTACAGGAATCGTTTGATTGCAGTGATTGCCTCAAAAGGTTGTGCAACAAACTATTAAGTTAGGGGTACCATCATTTTTGTCCAGGCCTGTTCCATGAGTTAATTTTTTAAAAATAATTCCGTTGAAGCATGGTTGAAAAGCAATGTCTGACTTTCATTGATTAACATTCATAGAATTCTTATTTATTATTACTTTTGGCAGATTAAAGTTATTTCTGTGACCATTGTGAGTTTTTCTTTCATTGACCGAAGGGTACCAACAATTTTGTCCACGTGTGTGTATATATATATATATATATATATATATATATATATATATACTATGAGTATCTTCTGTGGACTGCAAACACTAACTCAAAGGCTAAAGGCCATGCCATATATAGAAATAGGTTTGAAAGAAAAAAATGCATTTCCTGTAGTATTCTTAAATAGACTAGGTATTAAGAAACAACCTGCACCTTATTCATATAATCGACCAAAACACTTCCTCCTGTTAAAACAATCAGTGCTTTGAGGTTCATTAAAAACACTTTGATTATTTATTTATTTTTTTTTTGTTTTTTTGTTTACTGGGAGCCAATAGAATGTGGAACTGTTCCTACTGAAAGTGTCACAATGATTCAACATAAGGGTAACAAATGCAAACTGAAACTCTTTGCGTGCATGGTAGAAGTGCATGCTCTGGGTAAAGCAATATTTTTATTTTTGATCTCAGTAAAGGTCAGCTGAGATATTACTGGAGTTTTAAAGGTCAGCTGAGATATGATGGGAGATCTTTAAGTCATTGCTTAATTACAAATAGTGTTTTATTTTGTCGACACTTTCAAAATGTTTGCATGGTCCTCAAATGTCCATTGGAAGAGATTTCTTGGCTGAGAATAGCATCTCTCTTCTCTATGTTCTGTGCTGTCAAGACACACCTGACCAATTTCACTACTGTATCTTTCTGAAGTGTCTCTGAAGTCAATGTAGAAAGAATTTTAATCAGTTATGTGCACATTTTTTTTGGAGGGGGCGCAAACAAAATTAAAATGAAACTTTTAATACTCGCCTGTAAATAGGCATTTATCAGGCGATTGCGCATCATTACTACTAGTATAAAATAAAGTCCTGACTCACATCGCATCCAGTCAGCAGCTCCGCTCGCCATAAGAAGTGCTGGAAAAGACTCGTTGAGAACGGTCCAATCACATGAGCCCAAATGTTTAAAAACAATATTGATTCGCTAAGAATAAAAGTGGGAGGGTTCAGGGCGCACAGTGCTCCGCCCGATGGATGATTTGACAAAATCCAATCAGAGCTCAGCCTCAGGTCACATGCTTTTCAGAAATGTACGTGCCTACATAGACACTCGTTTGTCCGGCGCCCCGCGTACACGAACACAAATGAACGTAATACAGTTTAGATTTTTTTTTTTAATTGCAAATAAATTATATCAAGAAACACAGCGGAATATTGTGACTAAATGACTTTATTTCATTATTAAAATAAATAATTATTATGTTAAATAATTACATGTTAAAGTGGCATTCTTCTCTGCCTAACTTCAAGTGGGGCGGCGCCCCGTATTGACCGGCCGCCACTGGTTATGTTCCTAAAGTTGGCGGTGAGGTAGAAAAGCATTGTCTGGATAGAGCACGGGGACAAACAAGAAACTAACCACATATCTAGATGACATAGTTATAGTACATTCAATTTTTTTTTATTGTTACTTGTCATTAAGGATTTGAAACTATGATCCAAGACTGACACATTGTAACAAATGTGTTGACCAGAGTGGCATTGTTGTTTTTTGTCACAAAACTGGTTCCATTAATTATCATGTTTTGCCCATAGCCACAAGTGTTCATTGATTTTTTTATTTTTATTTTTTATTTTTTGTCTCACATACCTGGCCTCATCAGTGGGTCAGACATACGATTTCTAGATCTTGCTTGCTAATTCTTTTTCATGCTCTACCCACTCCCTATCGTCTGTGTGACTCACTGTTCCTGCAGCGGATTCCAGCACCGTCTAGCAAATCCAAGCACAGGAACACAGTGGGTGGTCTGATCGCTGTCAGAGAACTTAGCTTTCATCACTCTGACAGGGATCCCAAGGTAGCATTCAGGCGATTCAGCGGTGACCAGACTCCTGTGAAATCACATTCAGTTTAGCAAAGGAGGACAGGCCACCATGCCCAATAACACAGGGCCCTTATTGACTGAAAATATCCTCCTTTTTATATATAAGTGGAAAGGATGAGTGATTCCATGACTTTACACAGTTCCTGCCAGGTATAACCCCTGAAAATCTCTCTGCCATGCATGCACAAGCTTACTGGTTGATAAATCAGTGTGACTTATCAACCACCATTATTTTACAGTGATCCCAAGACTGGCTCCATCCACTCACCGTTACTGTATATTAATCTGGTATAATTTTTCTAAAACTTTATTTTCCCACCTTTTCTATTTCCATTTTGCTGAGTGATAAAAGATAAGTAGCAGAAGTAGCAATTCTGTGTTTGTGTGAATTGTCCACTTTGTGGCGCCAGATTTAACCCATATTATCAAAGACTCAGTTTGAGGGTGAGCAAACTGATAGTGGTGCTGAGGGATGAGCTTGGCTGAAGATTTTTTTTTTCTTTTTCCTTTCATCTTTTCTTTTGTTCGGAATAAAATTCTGGTTCACCTGTTATGTACTGTATAGCTCTGTGTGACATCTGTGGTAGTTAAACATTTTGAGCCCTATGAAATTATTTAATGTGTTTTTTTTTTTCAAAAATGTCAAGACCAGACCTGCCAACCCTCACATACCTTTTTTTCCCCTTTGGAATACATCATGTGAGAAGTTTTACTTGTACAAGTGACAAGTAAGTAGATTTGTACAACCTTTGCAAAACTGCCCATATGAAATATTCTGAATCATACAGTAGGTAAGAATTCTGTCCCCTATTAATTTAACTTTCAAGAATGCCAAGAGCAGACCTGTCAACCTGCTCATGTTGCATAAGCATATGCTTTGCATTTTAATATGAGAGTACAATAGTGTATGTTATGGCTCAGAAATATGCCAAAAATTGATGTACTGTATTTTTCCCCACAGTTAAGTATAGGTGCTTTGAGTTTGTTAATATTAATTCACCTCCATGGGAGATCCATTTCCTGTCCTCAATCTAATATTCAACTGAAAAAAAAAAAGAAAAGAAAAAAAACAAGCATGAACTTGGTCGAGCTGTGAGCCTGGCCATTTTCAGTCATGGAGATGATGGACTCTTCCACAGTGAAGACTCTTGCTTCATCTCAGGATCATAACCATACACTCCAGTTTCGTCCATGACATGAAGGACAGGTCATCCACCTCACTCTGACAGAGTTCTTGGCAGTCTTTGATGTAATGTTTCTTCTGCTTCTGGGTCAGCAGCCAGGAGACAAACTTGGCATTGACCCAAACTGGGTTGTTTTTAACCCAGCTGCTGGATAAATAGTATGACTAACCACGTGTTGGGTTAATTTAACCCAGCAAAATGGGTTATTTATTTAACCCAGCAAGATGGGTAAAATATTCAATCCAAATGCTAGGTCATATTTAACTATAATGCTGAGTTAATTCTACCTCACAAATAGGTTATTATTATTTTTATGTTTTACGTGTCTATGGGTAAAACAGTTTAAACAGTTAAATTACTTAGATATCCTGGTCTATTACAAAAAAAAAAAAAAAACTCTTAAGTTTTGCAAACCATATACACAGTATATGCAATAAACAACACCCAATTAATTGTACAAAACATAGAAAAAATATTTATATTTATTTTTCAAAAGCACAAGATCAGATAATACAAAACAAGGTCAACAGTGACATCATTACGATACTATTACTGAGAAGCACTAATGCCTGAGAGCAGTGCTGGTCGTTATCTCCCAACATCAGGATGTAGGTGTACGGCCTGGACACTTCACTCTGCTGGAGATATTCCACGGTGTCGGTTCCAACCTTAGAAAGAAAGAAATTAAAGAAAGAAAAAGTTTATGGAAAAATCGAGAGGGTTGGCTAGTATTCATATGAAGTGTTTTATAACACCTCAGCTTTTATTATGTGGTTGCTAAATGCTAGCGTCATGCTGGCACTACAGTTAACAGTTTAGCTTTCATTCATCACTTCACCACCTTCATACACCCTGCAGGCATTCTACAAAGAAAGCTAAAAAAGCTCAGACATTTTTGCAGTTTCTTTCATAGACAGGTGGGGTTCTTTAGTTTGGCTACCTAGCAGCCATTGTCAGATAAACTAGCACGCTATAGCACAGACCAGGCTGAAAGTTTGAGTGTAACACGGTAACAGTAATAAATGTTACATACAGTGAACAAATTCAGTCATACAGTAAGTGAGTGAAAGTGTGTATACAGACCTTATATTGAACGTTTACATTTCCTCTTAAATGCGTGAGGAGGAAAAAAAAAGACACAAAGCTGACACAGCCACTGAATACACCGGTGAACTTCGGGGGAGGGGCGGTCCTGTCTGTGATGTTAGCTGTCACTAGCTAACCGAACTCCAACCCAAACAAAAAGTACCCAATTCACTGTAAATAACCAAGAAAAATTACCCAACAGAGGCAACCCAGCGTTTGGGTAGTAAAAACAACCCAGCATTTTTTTAGAGTGTAGAATTTTGCCCAGTTTTACGCATAATTTCATCTTTGCTCTTTGTTCTACACACGTGGACAAAATTGTTGGTACCCTTCGGTCAATGAAAGAAAAATTCACAATGGTCACAGAAATAACTTTAATCTGACAAAAGTAATAATAAATAAGAATTCTATGAATGTTAACCAATGAAAGTCAGACATTGCTTTTCAACCATGCTTCAACAGAACTATAAAAAAAAAATGAACTCATGGAACAGGCCTGGACAAAAATGATGGTACCCCTAACTTAATAGTTTGTTGCACAACCTTTTGAGGCAATCACTGCAATCAAACGATTCCTGTAACTGTCAATGAGACTTCTGCACCTCTCTGCAGGTATTTTGGCCCACTCCTCATGAGCAAGCTGCTCCAATGGTTTCCGGTTTGAAGGGTGCCTTTTCCAGACAGCATGTTTCAGCTCCTTCCAAAGATGCTCAATAGGATTGAGGTCAGGGCTCATAGAAGGCCACTTTAGAATAGTCCAATGTTTTCCTCTTAGCCATTCTTGGGTGTTTTTAGCTGTGTGTTTTGGGTCATTGTCCTGTTGCAAGGCCCATGACCTGCGACTGAGACCCAGCTTTCTGACACTGGCCAGCACATTTCTCTCTAGAATCCCTTGATAGTCTTGAGATTTCATTGTACCCTGCACAGATTCAAGACACCCTGTGCCAGATGCAGCTAAGCAGCCCCAGAACATAACAGAGCCTCCTCCATGTTTCACAGTAGGGACAGTGTTCTTTTCTTCATATGCTTCATTTTTCCGTCTGTGAACATAGAGCTGATGTGCCTTGGCAAAAAGTTCCATTTTTGTCTCATCTGTCCATGGGACATTCTCCCAGAAGCTTTGTGGCTTGTAAACATGTAGTTTGGCATATTCCAGTCTGGCTTTTTTATTATTTGTTTTCAACAATGGTGTCCTCCTTGGTCGTCTCCCATGTAGTCCACTTTGGCTCAAACAACGACGGATGGTGCGATCTGACACTGATGTTCCTTGAGCATGAAGTTCACCTTGGATCTCTTTAGAAGTCTTTCTGGGCCCTTTTGTTACCATTCGGATTATCCGTCTCTTTGATTTGTCATCAATTTTCCTCCTGCGGGCACGTCCAGGGAGGTCGGCTACAGTCCCATGGATCTTAAATTTCGGAATAATATGTACAACTGTAGTCACAGGAACATCTAGCTCCTTGGAAATGGTCTTATAGCCTTTACCTTTAACATGCTTGTCTATAATTTTCTTTCGAATCTCCTGAGACAACTCTTTCCTTCGCTTCCTCTGGTCCATGTTGAGTGTGGTACATACCATGTCACCAAACAACACAGTGACTACATGGAGCCCTATACAGTAACTTACTGTCCATGATGAAATAGCAGACGTGGTAATGCACGTGATCAGAATATCACGTTTTACACAGCTCCCGATATACACAGGACGATGTCTTTTGGCACACAGACTTATGAAGGTCGATGCTCCCTGTGACTGTGTGTGAGGCCTTGTGCTGCCACCTGTTGGCATGTTACAAAACTAGTGTTGAAACTTTTTTAATACCTACTCATATAAATATGCATGACTACATTTATGGTTTTTCCACTTTGCTCTCATGTGTTCATCAGCACATAGTTTTTCAAACAATTTAAGCAACAGCAAAATGTGACCTGAGTGCAACAGTTTTCTTACATGAGGGACATTAAACTATAATAAGCTAAGCTATATACTGTATAATCTATCTATCATACTGTATATTCAGATTTTAACCACACTCATTTTCACCAGTAATACAAAACCATCAACTTTGTCAGTATACTGTACAGTACATAAACCATAATTAAAAGCATTTCAACACAGCTTCCAAGGTCAAAGATACCAGGAATCATGCTGCTGTTCATGCAGAATGTATTTTTTATGTTTGTTTATTTTTTTTTTTCACTGCCCTTCACTGAACTGATTGTGAATTCAGCGTGATCTTCTGGGAGTTTGGCTTCCCCTCTGAATCTCATCTCTGGTTGAAGGTCCCCTTTTGCTGCTATAAAGTGTGATGAAAGCTAAGCTACCTGACAGTAGCTTCATCAGACCCCATGCTGAGTTCCTGTGCTTGGAATTGTTATCCCCGTATTTAACATGAAGAGAGATCAGAAGCTATGCGAAAGTGTTTTTTGACATATATAAAACTATGTGTGATTTAAGTTTGAAAAAGATTATTGTAAATAAACTGGCCTCTGAGATGTACCCCAGCTGGTAGCTTCTCTGTGCAACATCAAAAGGTTTATTCAACAGCACTCATTGAATTGACAAACACACAGTAAAATGGCAACGTCCAAGGAGCTCAGTGCAGATCTGTTAAAGAGGATGGGTGATGGGTGAAGTCAGTAATGTAATTACAAGTTATTTGGAGGTGGAGCCACTTTGCCATGGCCTTGAGGAAGACCCAAACTGCTCCTCAGCTGAGAGGAAATTGGTTTGGTTGGGTAGAAGAACCATAGGAACCACCAAAGGCACTGGCCTGGCATGAACTGGAACCTGCTAGAACACCTGTTTCATTGTCTACAATCAAGCAAGGTTAACATCACCATGGCCTGAAAGGCTGTCATCTAAGAAAGATGCTCCTGCACACCAAATCCTTAGGGTTTCCTTCCATTAAAGGTGTATGGTGTACAGTGATTCTATCCGAGTAAAAGACCAAAAATCTAAAAATAATGTACAAGGTCAATACTTCTATGAGATTCATATTAATGACTTGACTTTATAGGCAAAATCTATTACATATAACATGTAACCGAAATATATTTGGATGGTGGAACAGACATACATGATTACTGTTTACTGAATAAAACAATTGATACTTTAACTTTAATGGACATCTTGCGGGTTATATTTTTGCTAGCTAGATTTCAACTTAACCAGAGTTAGGGTATATTATGTAAAAATTAAAAAACAAACAAACAAGCAAAATAATATAACTTATAGTGGCTTATAGAGTTGTTTACACACCAGCATCTATTTTTGTTCTCTTTGAAGATGAAAATATTAAAAAGTAAAACTTTACCATTTTTGAAGACTTTTAAATCCGCTCGTAATTATTTAATTCAGTTTTTCGATATAAAACTCAAAATAAAAAATAAAAAAATGAGAAAAAAATGTTTGTTTTTTTCAAATATATTTCCAAAGCAAACAAACAAATAACAATTTATTTATAACAGCCCCTTTTCTGATTTTGTGCTTAAATAAGAGAGTGCTGACTTTTCATGTTTGTTTTTCTCATCAGACAAGAAAGTAAAGCTGGTATGGTGTTGTTAAGTTTGTGTATGCTTGTTTCCTGCTTTTGCCACCGTTGACTTTAAATGCTTAAAATCCCCTCCAGTAAAAGCCCTATGAGACCGCTTTCATGTTGGTTTATATGCAGTTTCTCAGAGGGTTACACTTTTGGCTTCCTTAAAACACAACATGTGTAAAAACTAATAAAAACGTCTGGCTTAAGTCACTTGGGTCCAATGAAACAAATGGAAATTATTCCGTGCTTGTTATCCTTTTATTTTCATATACACACAATACCACTGGTAAAGTGGTTTTCTTCTTATTATTATTTTTTTTCATTATTGGTGAAACATAACAGATGAGACATCATTTCTAACTAAACGTTTTGCTAATTTACTAAACGAGAGGTTTTTTTAAATAATGATTTTTGAACGCTTAATGGAATATCTGTCATGTAATATCCAGAGGAAATGGTTACTGTGGGCAAAACAACATAGTAGAACACATGCATTATGTCAGAAAAGGACATGACCATGCAAGTGCAGGTCAACAGAACTTTATTAATTAACGATAGTGTACATTCTAGCGGATACGATTGTAGGTACAGTGCACACACAGACTTTCTTAAGTCACTGCATTCTCCAATTCACTGATTCCATCATACTGTGTTTTGGTACAGTTCATTTGTAATTCTGTAGCTGATGCAAATCATCCCCTAGTACACTGTACTACAACCAGGCACAGTGAAGTTTTTACAATACTAGTTTTTGCAATACAGAAGATTTTTTAAAATACTAAAACTTACCACACTTTGAGGCCCATGCCTTTGTTCCCAGAGTAAAATCACCCTGAGAAAGAACTGCCGTGACACCCACCATTCTAGAATTGTTCAGCGTCTGAGGAGGGCACATCTGATATATTGTATATAATGCTATATATAACGCTACACTCCTGCATGGTTTGGGGATTATTTTGGGGAAAGTTGCCAGGAGCTTGATAGCACAGACATACTGTAGGGTTTGTGAGGTGTGAGCCCTCTGGCATCGGCGTTACTGAGCACTTCTTTCAAAAGTATGGTTCTTGCATGGACTCTTAACATGATACTAGGAGGTTTTGGACCTCTCAATAGTCATGGATTCTCCAGTGACTGTTGACACTGTTTGAATACAGTAAGCTTGACAGTGTTCTCATTAGCTTGTGATCTTTCTGACCTTCAGAAATATACAGAGATCTTTTTTTTTTTTTTTTTTAATCCACAGAAACCCTAGGATGACAAGGAACTAGGTGGTAACAGTGACCAGAAAGGTTGTGCTCTCTAGAGTGCATTATCTGGGTCTGTGTGCTGGATGATGGAGCCACATCCAATGGGACCACTATCCAGGCCTTGCCAAGTTTAAAGGATGTTGCAGTGCCAGCTGTAGGCCCTTGGCACTGGAATGGACACTGGACTCAGTCAACCCTAGAACAGAGGAAACGTTTCCCTGAGTGTGTGACCTAAATAAGCAACTTGTCATTAGAGTCAGGAACAGAGTAATCGTTAACCCACAGATGAAAGCAAGGATGTGAATGTTGCTCACCCTAGGAGAGAGTTGGACGCTGTAGCTTTTGGGCTCATTGTGCACTCTACAGGTTGCATGCTGACACAGTAAATGCACGGCTGATCACAGTGATAAGATCGTAGTGGTAAGATAATAAATCATTACTTTTAATTACGTTTCTAAGTTCAACTGCATAGGTTCTGAAGTAAAACCAGGAGGGACTGGTGAGGAATTTCCATGAGAATGGCAAGAATTCTTGAGTCAAGAGTCCAGGTGGATGGACAAGTTGATAAGCTCATTGAAAGATGTCTGGTCCTCTCTGCATGCCAGTTCTGCGATCACTTGATAGAATGACTCATTGCATTCACTTCAGGCTGACTCAGTTTTTCTCAAATATTTTGCCATGATGTATGACTAATTGCTCAAGATCGAGTTCTGGAAAATGGAATCTGATACCGATTCCTGTGTAGACCTGAAAAATGTATACAGGGTGTCCATAAAGTCTCTTTAGAATAAAAAAAAAAATAATAATAATATATATATATATATATATATATATATATATTACAAAGGCAGTTGTTGAGATAATATCTCAACAACTGCCTCTGTAATAATTTCTTTAAATTGTAAAGAGACTTTATGGATACCCTGTATAAACCAGTGATTTATGCTACTTCTGTAATTACTGTCAGAGATGCTGTTATTCAATAATAATAATAATAATCATAATAATAATGATAATAACAACAACAACAACAACAATAATAATAATAATAATAATAATAATAATAATAATAATTTAAGAATTCAACAGTGCGGGACAATAAGATTTTACTTCAGTAAAAAAACTAAATATTCATTTTGCTTAATGATGCAGTACAAACACATATTTTTCTATTTTTTTTTTTTTCTGTAGGACTACCGTACATTACAGTATTTTTAGCGCTCTAACTATTATTTGGCTTCGGCCTTGAGATGTCTTTGGAAGAAAGTCAGCTCTGCTTTTTTTTTTCGTGAATGGCCTGCCAATAAGTTCAGCTTCAGATTTTTTCCCCTAATTTTCCCCTCTGTGATGATATTGCGCACCCAGTAAAGCTTGCACCGAAGCTCATTGTGAAATTTAATCAAACCTGGACCCAGCAAAGCATGATTCTTTGGACTTTCATTCTCACATGGATTGGAATCACTTGCTTTATTCAGTCCAAGGGTCTCACTGCGAGTTAATTTACGTGTGTGTAGCGGCAAGTTAATTTTGATATTGGTGCAAATCAATTTTCTGGACTCACAAATTAAAACTAGACTTAAATGCCCCTCAGACATTTACACAACAGATGTGCACTCTACAAAGCAGAAACATGTATCAGCTGCATGATTTATTTTATTTCTTCCCAGTTTTTTTTTTTTTTTTCATAAAATGTATGCAATTTTACCCTGCTATAATTGTAATGCCATACTTTTATCAATTGCTTTTTTTTCCTTCTTCTTCTTCAGTCTACTCTACAGTAATGGAGTTTGAATCTTTATACATTGAAATTTTGTTCTCAAACAGCAATATCTACATCTAGGCATTTGGCAGACGCCCTTATCCAGAGCGACTTACATTTTTATCTCATTATACATCTGAGCAGTTGGGGTTAAGGGCCTTGCTCAAGGGCCCAACAGGGACAACTTGGTGGTAGTGGGACTTGAACCTGGGACCTTCCGAACCGTAGTCCAATGCCTTAACCACTGAGCTACCCCTGACCCCAATATCTCACATTGGAAGATATGTAAAATACATTACATAATTGAGTAGTAGTGTCTTCGTTGTTTGTTTATTTGTTTATTTAATATTTTGCTCTATCAATTTACAACACCTGAAAAAAAAAATAAAAATAATTGAACGCAAGAACCGATACCTTCTAACCAATCTGGAGGACGAAAAAGCACTTTCTTACCCTGGAGTTATCATTAACATTCGAACATTCATTCTAGAATGTTTAAGATAGACAGACATTAAATTGAAAAAAAAAAAAAAAAAGCAATTTGTTTAAACATTTGTTAAAGCTAAGTTGAAAAAAATGCTGTGTTATTTTAATTGGTTTAGGCATGACCTGGAAGGTCCATTTAAATTAGGCATTAGGATTTAATTGTCATTCATCAATATAATGAGGTGGACTTTTTAAGGCTTTACATAAAATAAATGAAGATGTAAAAAAAAAAAAAAAAAAAAAAAAAAAAAAGTGATGTTATTTTGAATGTGATTTTTCCTTTTACCTAAGAATTCCTCTCACATTCCACAGTAGTGTGTGTGGTACATGTATAAATCTTCCATGATGCCTTCCTTCAGGATAGTGTCCTCTGGGAGAAAAAAAAAAAAAAAAAAAAAGTCAGTGTGCATCCCTGCATCACAAATCTGGATGCTCGAAAGTTTCAACTTTCCGAGATACAATGTAGGTGAATAAAACCATTAGATTTAAGTTGATATTTTATATTTATGTAGACGGGTTCGTTCAATACTAGTGAAGATTGTGAGATACTGAGCAGCTTCTTTATTTATAGAAAAACAATATGTGGTTGTATAAGTCTATGCATGGGTCAAACCCCAGGCTGATGGTAACAGACGAGAATAATCCATAACACACCTAAACAAGGACACTTACATTTATAACATTTGGCAGACACCCCTATCCAGAGCAACTTAGTCAGCCTGGTGCTGGGAATGAGACTTCTAAATCAAACATGGGGGTATATTGAGGAACAAATCAATATCTAAATGGAGAAGAAGTGAATGGAATTGACAAATATACCAATAGTGAGACAGAGGCAGAGACAGGATCGAAGCAAAAAAAAAAAAAAGTCATAATACAAGTTTGAAATTCGTTATTTGCTGAGGGGCTTTCGTGTCAGAATTCCTTATGCGCAAGTAACAATAGTAAAGATGTTACCTTGTAACTCTGACCCTGTGTTTATCCTGTAAAAGGCCCCCATTATCACACGGCTTAACCTCAGGCCATTCTCATCAACCTGTGTGACCCAAGTAGCCTGGTGAGGCTTCAGTCAAAGACAGCCACAGATACATGAAGAGGAGAAGACAAGGTGAGGGGGTTCCAGAGTCTCATATTCTTTTTACAAGATTCCAGACCTTAATCAGCTCGTTAGATCTGATGCATGGCACCAGCTGTCATTAGTAAATGCCAATTTCAAAGCTTTACAAATACTTTGACTCTTCAAACTTTGTGCACACACTTGCGGACACTCAACAACCATGGGTTCCTCTAAGCAGCTGTGTAAGACTCTGAAAATGAAAGTTATTGATGCCCACAATGCAGGAGAAGCTACAAGAAGATAGCAAAGTGTTGTCAGCTTGCAGTTTCCACAGTGAGAAATGTAATTAAGAGATGGCAGTTCAGAGGAAACTCTTGGAGAGAATTGCTTCTATGCAGGTCAGAAAGATAAAGCAAAACCCCCATCTGACTGCAAAAAACCTGCAGGAAGATTTAGCAGACTCAGGAGTGGTGGTGGTGCACCGTTCCACTGTGCAGCGGTGCTTGAACAGACAAGACCTTCATGGAAGAGTCAGCAGAAGAAACCCTTACCTGCGTCCCAATCATAAAATCCAACGTCAGAAGTATGAAACAGAACATCTAGAGAAGTCTGATGCGTTTTGGAAACAAGTGCTGTGGACTGATGAAGTTAAAATATGTAATGGTACAGGAAACATTGCACGGGTGGAGGGAAGAATGGATTCCACTAAATACCAGCAAATTCTGGAAGCAAACATCACACCATCTGTAAAAAAAAAAAAAAGCTGAAGCTGAAAAGAGGACGACTTCTACAACAGGACAATGATCCCAAAGACACCTCGAAATCCACTATGGAAAACCTCAAGAGACGCAAGCTGAAGGTTTTGGAACGGCCATCACAGTCCCTTGATTTAAACCTCATTGAAAATTTGTGGGTAGATCTTAAAAGAGCTGTGCATGCAAAACGACCAAAGAATATTACAGAACTAGAAGCCTTTTGGAAGGAAGAATGGGAGAAAATCCCATTTTCAAATCCAAATCCCTTTTAAGTGTGCACTTAAAAAACACAATGCAGGACAGAGGACATAAACAATTTTAACATGTTTGTGATAAAAATCATATTTTTCTGTATAAAGTTATAATAAAAGCACTTCGATAAAATTATACGCTTAGACTGTTTGTCTAAACCGCTTGAAAATGTCCACCCTGACATTTGTATATTTGATTTTGAGAATTTAAACATTGCGTTGCTGCCCTGTAAACCCTAATGCTCAAAGTAATTAAACATATTGAGTTAACTTAAACAGTTATAATTAGTTCAAATTAATAGACCTTGGTATTCATGAGTTTGTAGAAATGGCACTTTTCAAGTTAGCTGAACAAATTTGATCTTTTAAGCCACAGCAATTGTCTCATTAAAGGTCCACCAACTGCCAGTAAAATGTTTTACCGTAAAATTTACGATTTAATTTTTACAGTGTAGCATATGCGTATATGGATGTAAACTTGTGTGTATATGTATATTTTCTGCTGTATGAATTGACTGAAATTGTCAAGAGGGTAAGGATTAAATAAAAGTTTATACTTCTTCTTACTCCTTTTCGAACATATTCATTCTACTTGTTTATTTTATTTTGTTTGTTGTATTGTTTCCTGTTTGAAATTAAATATTCACATAATAAATAAATAAATAAATAAATAAATAAAAACTCAATCAAAAGGTCTTTGATCCAGAACCCAACAGTGGCAACTTGGCGGTGCTGGGGTTTGCACCTGGAACCTTCTGATCAGTAGTCCAGTGCCTGAGCTACTGACACCATGCTAACTTAATATTTCGTCACTGACAGTTTTTGAACAATAAATGCCTGTGCCACTGGTGTGTGGGATTCCCTCCTGATTAAGAGAATGTTTGCGAAATTGGGAAACCCCATGTTCAGAGAGTCTTTGTGTATCTTCTGATCACTTCACTGAAAGAAATGCTCATGGACTTCACACATTTGGCTGAAATGGTGCTTGGGATTCAAGTCTGCAGTGTAGCATCAGGACCTTTAAAACAAAATGAAACTGGTCATGAGAGGTGTTCTGTATGAGGCAAGATGTGGAACCTAATGACAATCACCACTGCAGCAGTTTCCCTTAATTGAACCAGAAGAAAGTTTCAAGTTCAAGCTAGACTACAGCCTAAAAAAAAAAAAAACCTCTGGACAGCCACATGTGAAAATTTTGTGGGTTCTCACCTGTTTTTAACTGTCCAAAATATACCAGTCCAACAATATTCACCATTACACCTACTGCTCATGGTGGGCTATGAGGCACTGGGTCTTCTGGTGTCTTGCTATCATGATCAGCATAGACTTTTTTTCCTGAAATTTGCACTGCATTGGCTTTTCTGCGGCATCAGTCCAGACATGTGATCATGTTATGGCTGATTGCTGTATCATATAACATATCACATCATATCAATTTTTGTAAATAGATTAGCCTTAGGTAAAGGAGCAGATCTGGGGGACTCCTGGACGTAGAGTATTCTGGTGAACTGGTATGTTTAGATGCTGTCCTCCCCCACTCTCATTGATCACTCAGGTTTGTTGACGGTGAGGTGATTGGTTGCTTTACATCTCAGTTCCCCCTCATGTCTGTGTTTCCTTCTGGCTCTCCCTTTTAGTTATGCTGTCATAGTTAGTCCTGCCGGAGTCCCTGCTTGCACTTTACACTAAATATACATTCAGTTTATTCACTTTAAATTGTGTAAAAGTGACCATACCTAACTGCCATTTCTCCTTCTCTTCTGCTCTCTCCTCTCTCTCTCTCTCTCTCTCTCTCTCTCTCTCTCTCTTTTCCTCTCTCTGTCTCTCCGTCGAGATATACATATCACTCCTGAGCTGCCAGTGATCCAAACCCACTCTGCCACCTGGACCTGTCTGACTCGTCCTGGTGTCCCTTCTGACTGGCAATCTCGTTGCATGGATGCCCCGTGTGATCTGACTGGCATGTGTGTGGTGACTGGGGACGGTCCCACTTTTCCACAAAGACGTTCCTGGCCTTGGCTGATGCCGACAGCTGTTCGCTGAGGAGTCATGACTGCAGTTGCTCGATAGTTTAGGACTGGAGTTTCCTATAGTCTACCTGAGCCTTAAGTTAAACACATCTCCTGTTATACTGAACTTCCAGTCTCACACAGTATGAATGCAGATCAATCCCTGCTAATCCGTTTTCACCGAAATCAGGATGGGTTCCCTATTGTTATATTCTTACACCTATTGAGGCTGGTTCAAAGTTTCTTCCTGCTGCCATCTCAGGGAGTTTTTCCTTGCCACCTTTGCCATCGTCGTCGGCTTGCTCACCAGGGACGATCTTATCATTCGGATTCGCATACAAATAAAATTGAATTGAATTGAATTGAATATCAATGTCATAAACGGATGTTACCTTCAAGATCCTCCTACTTATCCGAGAGCAATTATGTTTTTTTTTTTTAATGGTGCCCATGTATTTCCTAGACGTCATATTGTTCATTTGGTTACAATAACAATAACCATCTTACACAGGTACATGGACACGTTTTATTTATCATCAAGCATTTTATATATGTAATTGGTAATTGTTTATCATGATTTTGCCGCTATTTTTGTCCTGCTTATTCTGACAGCCTTTCTGCACTGCATGACGACTCTGAGAAATGGGAATTTGTCAAACGCTGTGTGTGAAATACCTGCTGTCACTTCCAATCCATATTCTCCTGCTGTCCTCCAGTTTCAAGTTAAAAGATTTGAAAAGCAGCAGAAAGCGCAGCAGTTTCTCATTCTCACTGATTCGACGCGCTCTAGAGAAATTAGGACATGAAAAAAAAGATACAAATATATATATATATATATATATATATATATATATATATATATATTTTTTTTTTTTTTTTTTTTTTACACAACCATAACACGCTCAAGAGTGCAACTTTGATTGAGAGCATATCGGCTCTTTCCAAATGCTTACTTCATCATGTTATTCCCCACTAATGGGACCCCGACTGTCTGGGTGTTTATGTGTGTGTGTGTGTGTGTGTGTGTGTGTGGATGTTTGTTTTCCAGCTGATAACATGCGTATCATTCCCGAGCTGCATCACTGTGTACTCACTGTGCCATGATCCCCATAGTAACAGATTTGTCTCTCTCTCTCTTTCTCTCTCCCTCTCTTTCTTTATCACTCCTCACTCACTGTCATTCTCTCCTTCTTTCTTTTTCTCACTGAATTGTGATTTTGCATTACTGGAACTTTCTTAAACTGTTGCTAGGGTAACCACATTTGCCTCTAGAGCTGAATGATCCACTGATAATATGGACGATGCACGGATTCCTCCTCCTCCTCTTCCTCCTCTGGTCTCGGACAGGTCACTTTCTCTTTCTGACTATCAATGTTTCCCATGTTTGTCTTGTTTTTATTAGACGTTCACCTCTGAACACTAGACCCTAGTAATGCCAGTGTCGGTTTGTACATTTCATTAGTCTTTCAGAGAAGCAAGGCTTTGTTCTGGACAAAAGAATGCAATCATTGTGCACACACACTATATATATATATATATATATATATATATATATATATATATAGGCTTTCATTACTGATCCACTTTTTTTTTTTTTTTTACAGAATTGGAGTGTGCATCACATGGAAACTGCAAAAAAAGAGAGAAAATAATAGAGAAAGAAAAAAAGAAAGAAAGAAAGAAAAAAAGAAAAGCTTGAACTGACAGACTTTATACACATGGCATGTAATTCATCAATGTAAAGTGTGGACAGAGGCAACAGGTGTATCTGCACACATTTATTAGACATGGATACACAGTATACTGATGCTTTTTTTTTTTTTTTTTTTTAATTTGACCATAGAATTTAAATGAAGATAAAGTCCTAGCACTACTAGACTGATAACGTGTATGATGTACAGACAACACCTTGAGAAAGTCTACAGTTTTAGTTTACTTTGCATAAGAAAACGAAAGTATCTCCTCTTTATGTATTGGTACAGTGTCGCTATTTTAGGACCAATAATATCAAGACAGCCTCATTAACAAGATGGTTTGCTTCCTAAGACAAAGTTTGATTATCCCATCCATCCTTAAAATTTTGTTTCACGTTTCTTAGACCCTTGGACCTATGAACATCAACTTTGGTTTTGTTGCACCTGACTATCGTAACCAACTGGCACGGTGGCTTAGTGATAGAGTGCCTTGGACTGCCAAGGTCCGGGTTTGATTCCCGCTTTGGGGTCTGTGTGTGTGGAGATAATTTCACTGTTGTAAGGTACAGTGGCACGTCGGATTGCGAGTAACGTGGTTTAAGAGTGTTCCGCAAACCGAGCAACGATTTTTAATAATTTTTTATTCGCAAGTATTATTTTACGAGCGCCAAGTATCATGCTTCACACATGCGACTCTTATTTTGACACCGAGCGTCACTCTCTCACCTTCCTTTAGTATGCGATCATGCCAGTCTCGCTTTTTTCCATTAAAACGGTGTTTCCGCTGTGTTTATGCGCTTGTTGTGAAACTTAAAAAGTGAATCTGTTAATATACGCTCATGCCAGTCTCAAAGATTTTTTTTTTTCCTGTTAAAACGGTGTTTCCGTTGTGTATGTGTGTGTTTGTTGTGAATCTTAAAAATCGAGTGTTACTGTGTAAAACGAGGCAAGGGAAGGGGCTAATTCCACACACACACACACACACACACACACACACACACACACACACACACACACACACACGGCGCCTGCGCGCACCAACGGAAACACTTATCTGTCAGGATTTATTTGTACTTTTTTTAAAGGTAAAGTGCAGATTAATTTGTTTTATTTTCATTTTATAGATTGTATTAATTATTTTTATGTATTTATTTTTTGGGGCTGTGGAACGAATAATTAGAGTTTTCATTATTTCTTATGGGAAATGATGATTTGGTTTACGAGTGTTTTGGAATACGAGCCCACTTCCGAGTTATGCTCGTAATCCAAGGTTCCACTGTAAATGTAACACATCATTGAATCATCATTTGGTGGTGATTGGCCCATGACCGCTCTGCCAGGCCCAGGTCAGGGCATTCTGAGCACCTAAATGTGCTATGAGGCCAGCTGCTAGGGGTCTGTTATCCTAACCCAAATTTTCACCATAGCTCAATGGCAACTATATAAGATTAGCATTAATTGCGGATTAACCGCTATACAATCCTAAACCTCAGCCTTTTTTTTTTAGTTATATGTTTAAATATGCTTTATTGCTAACCCTACTTTTGTTCTGTAAGGATATAACTTCATAAAAAGAAAAAAAAAGACTCCAGAGAAAAGATTTTTCAAATTGCCTACTTCTCACACAGTACATCTGGCAAATTTTGACATAGAGCTAAATGTCTTATTGGAAGATTTTAAGAGAGAAAGAATTGTGCTCTTTCATTCATTCCCACTCTATATTTCACATTCCTCTCCCTAATTCATTCTTACCCGCACCATCCTATTACTTTCCCTCCCACTTCTCAATCACATACATTTTTTCCCATGTACTCTCTCTCTCTCTCTCTCTCTCTCTCTCTCTCTCTCTCCAGAGCCTTTCTGAGAGCTCAAAATTTGCAATCTGTACACCCTCAGGCTTGCTGCTTTGCGTTCTACCTTGCATTTCGCACGACACGTTGTGTTTCAATTCTTCATTATTTATGCCCTCCGTTATTTGGCTGACAAATAATCCGGCCTCTGTGTTTCCATATTATTCAAACTGTTTTTATTTTTGACTACTCAAACCTGTTGGTTCTGTAAGACATTTTTCGAGTGCATAAGAATATACCATTTACATTTGATGTTAAATGACATACAGTGCACAACTATAAAGCTGAACTCCTTGGACATGGTTTCTTGCATGAGCGGCATATCTAATCTAGCAGGATACACACTAGATTGGTATATCAATTATTATTTCAGGGCAGCGACATAAGACTAGTAAACAGGCAGTAACAAGCTGGACAAGTTTGTGATTCAGTTCCTTCTGTGTCATTCCTGACCTTTTAAGTCTTTTTTTCTTACAACATTGTCATTACCATGGCTGGTAAAGAACCAAATGTGGAACACAGATTTATTAGCAATTAGCATGCATGCCTAAGTTAATTTTATATAAGATGGATCTGGAACACTTTAAATATTTAAAGAAACTCAGGCTGATTCTACACTGAAATGACATTTGCATTAAAAACGAGGATGATTTCACATTTTAAACTCTTGCTCAGTTTGCAAGTTAAATTATGGCTTGTTAATTGTACGTTTTTCCTTACGTAAGTGACGCCAAAAGGTTGCATACCCCCAAACTAAAGACATTTTTTTTTTTTTTACTTCCTTAAGATATCTTTTTAAAGAAGATAAAGAGATAAGAAAAAAAAAATTCCTCTTTTCTTCTTGAATGCACACTGGAAATGGGTCCCCTTTAATAATGGAGAAAATACCTCTTTTTCTATCTAGGCACTGGTGACTCAGTGGTAGGTGTTTCACCAGTCATGCGGAAGATCCGGTTTGATTCCCAGCAACTGGATGCAGCGCCGGTCCCAAGCCCGGATAAAATGGGAGGGTTGCGTCAGGAAGGGTATCCGGCGTAAAACCTGTGCCAAGCTTTTATTGTCCAACCTGATAGTCTGGTGTGACAACCCTTCCATCAACAATCTCTTTTTCTATCTGATTCCTTCACATGGTACAATGTGTGCTGTCTTGTGGTTAAAAAGAATATTTGAAGCTTTTATACTAAATATCATTAATCTCATTTTATCCTCACACCTCTTTTCTGTTTGTATGGTCTCAAGAGCTGACTCAATGATTGCAAGCTGCCCAGGTCCTGTGGCCAAATCATCAGCCGTCCACCACCGTGCTTGACAGTGGTTATGGGGTGTTTCTCTTTGGGATTCACCAAAAATGGCGCTGAGCATTAAGACCAAACAACTCTACTTTCATCTCATCTGTCCATAGGGCATTGTTCCAGAAGCCGTGTGCTTTGTTCAGGTTCGGTCTTAAAAACCTCAGTCATGCTTCCATGACAGGACATTGCTGTCATTTTGTGTTCAGATAAGCTATTACATCAATCCACGTCAACAGCGTCGCTTGAGGCTGTGTTACTGTTGCTTTTTAAGAAACAGTCATGGTTCACCAGCACCCAAATGTCAACCTCTTTGACAGTACAAAGGTCACCAAAATTTTACTAGGCTACACACGTGGACAAAATTGTTGGTACCCTTCGGTCAATGAAAGAAAAACTCACAATGGTCACATAAATAACTTTAATCTGACAAAAGTAATAATTAAAAAAAATTCTATGAATGTTAACCAATGAAAGTCAGACATTGCTTTTCAACCATGCTTCAACAGAATTATTAAAAAAAATAATAAACTCATGGAACAGGCCTGGACAAAAATGATGGTACCCCTAGAAAATACTGAAAATAATGTGACCAAAGGGACATGTTAATTCAAGGTGTGTCCACTAATTAGCATCATAGGTGTCTACAATCTTGTAATCAGTCAGTGGGCCTATATATAGGGCTCCAGGTAGTCACTGTGTTGTTTGGTGACATGGTATGTACCACACTCAACATGGACCAGAGAAAGCGAAGGAAAGAGTTGTCTCAGGAGATTCGAAAGATTCTTTATTATAAAGAATCTTAATTATAGACAAGCATGTTAAAGGTAAAGGCTATAAGACCATTTCCAAGCAGCTAGATGTTCCTGTGACTACAGTTGCACATATTATTCAGAAATTTAAGATCCATGGGACTGTAGCCAACCTCCCTGGACGTGGCCGCAGGAGGAACATTGATGACAAATCAAAGAGACTGTTAGGAACCTCCACCAGAGGTCACTGTTCATGTCTGTAGTTCTTGTTGGTTGACTCAGTTTCCCAGAAGGCACCTTAGTCAGGTGATGAGTGCTCACCTGAACTGAGGTGCCTCATTAAAGTTTCTATAAATAGCAGTTTGTTCTGGGAAACTGGGTCGAGCATTGTTTGTTTGGTATGTTTGTTTGTCTATTTGTTGGTTTGTTTGTAACTACTGTCATGTGGGCATTCCTTTTTGTTTGTTTTTGTTTCTTTGAGTTTATATTTTAGTAAACTTGTTTCACCTTTGCTTTTCTAGAGGGCTCTAGTTTAGTTTTCCTTATGTTCCTTGTGTTAATGGATTCATGGAGCTGTCCTGTTTCATGTTTAGTTAGTCTGTGTCTCCTCCTGTGTACAGTGTAAGTACTGTTCTGTGTCTTCCCAGTGTTGGTCTTCTTGTGTAGTTCTTTGTCTGTTTGGTTTTGTGTAGCCACATGAGGGCCTAGCCGCTAGCAGGGTTGGCCGCTAGTAGGCCTTGATTGCTAGTAGGGTTAGCCCCTAGTAGGGTTAGCCTCCAGTAGGCTAGCCTCTAGTGGGATTGACTGCTAGTGGTTCTGGTTGCTAGTAGGTTAGCCGCTAGTTTGGTATAGCCTCATGTGTGCCCTGCCTTTTGTGTTCAGTTCCCCCCTATTAGGTCAGTACTAACCCGGTTAGCCACTAACCCCATTAGATACTAACCTGGTTAGGTCAGCATCTAGTGTCCCCAGTATTCCATGTAACTACTAACCTCACTAACCACTAACCCATCTGGTCTCTAGTCTCCTGTCTAGCCCTGTCTCCTGTCTAGCCCTGTCTCGCCAGCCCTGTCTCCTGTCTAGCCCTGTCTCGCCAGCCCTGTCTCCTGTCTAGCCCTGTCTCCTGTCTAGCCCTGTCTCCTGTCTAGCCCTGTCTCGCCAGCCCTGTCTCCTGTCTAGCCCTGTCTCGCCAGCCCTATCTCCTGTCTAGCCCTGTCTGGCCAGCCCTGTCTCCTGTCTAGCCCTGTCTCGCCAGCCCTGTCTCCTGTCTAGCCCTGTCTCGCCAGCCCTGTCTCTCCTATCTAGCCCTGTCTCTCCAGTCTCCTGTCTCTCCAGTCTCTAGTTCCCCTATGTGTCTTTAGTTAGCTTCAGCTCCATGTTTCCTCATCCCCAGTTCTCTGTGTCAGTTCCCTGTGTCAGCTCCTGGTTCCCTGTGTCAGCTCCTAGATGCCATGTCAGATCCTGGTTCCCTGTGTTCAGTTCTTGTCCCTGTGTTAGCGCGCCATTCCCTGTGTTTTTCCTGAGCCCTAGTTTTAGTTTACGTTTGTTGTTTTGGTTCCTTTGTTTGTTTGTCTGTTTTGAGTTTTGTTAATAAAGACTCTTTCTGTTTAAAACCCCTCTACCATCATGCCTACCCTCTTGCTCAGGGCAACCACACCATCAGCCGGTCTAGCCAGCACCACCAGCTAGACCATGACAGAGACGGATAATCCGAATGGTAACAAAAGAGCCCAGAAAGACTTCTAAAGAGATCCAAGGTGAACTTCATGCTCAAGGAACATCAGTGTCAGATCGCACCATCCGTAGTTGTTTGAGCCAAAGTGGACTACATGGGAGACGACCAAGGAGGACACCATTGTTGAAAACAAATCATAAAAAAGCCAGACTGGAATATGCCAAACTACATGTTGACAAGCCACAAAGCATCTGGGAGAATGTCCTATGGACAGATGAGACAAAAATGGAACTTTTTGCCAAGGCACATCAGCTCTATGTTCACAGATGGAAAAATGAAGCATATCAAGAAAAGAACACTGTCCCTACTGTGAAACATGGAGGATGCTCTGTTATGTTCTGGGGCTGCTTTGCTGCATCTGGCACAGGGGGTCTTGAATCTGTGCAAGGGTACAATGAAATCTCAAGACTATCAAGGGATTCTAGAGAGAAATGTGCTGGCCAGTGTCAGAAAGCTGGGTCTCAGTCGCAGGTCATGGGTCTTACAACAGGACAATGACCCAAAACACACAGCTAAAAACACCCAAGAATGGCTAAGAGGAAAACATTGGACTATTCTAAAGTGGCCTTCTATGAGCCCTGACCTCAATCCTATTGAGCATCTTTGGAAGGAGCTGAAACATGCCGTCTGGAAAAGGCACCCTTCAAACCGAAAACAACTAGAGCAGCTTGCTCATGAGGAGTGGGCCAAAATACCTGCAGAGAGGTGCAGAAGTCTCATTGACAGTTACAGGAATCGTTTGATTGCAGTGATTGCCTCAAAAGGTTGTGCAACAAGCTATTAAGTTAGGGGTACCATCATTTTTGTCCAGGCCTGTTCCATGAGTTCATTTTTTTTTTATAATTCCGTTGAAGCATGGTTGAAAAGCAATGTCTGACTTTCATTGGTTAACATTCATAGAATTCTTATTTATTATTACTTTTGTCAGATTAAAGTTCTTTCTGTGACCATTGTGAGTTTTTCTTTCATTGACCGAAGGATACCAACAATTTTGTCCACGTGTGTATTTATTCTTGAAGTGTCTAAAAAAAAACATGGCCGCATGGAAGGGTTTCTCTTGGCAACCCTTGCTAGCAAACCATACTTGTTCAGTCTTTTTCTAATTGTGCCGTCATATGCTTTAACTGGTCGCATACTCTGTGAAACCTATAGGGTCTAAGATGATGATGATGATGATGATGATGATGATGATTATTATTATTTCATTTTTATGATTATTACGGCTTTTTTGCATGGCTGCAAAGTAATTAGATCTAATGGATCTCTGGCTTGTCCACACGTTATTAAAACGAGGCAGAAGTGTAGCTTGGGGTTTGGTTTGTCTTTGACGATCTGCTGAGCAAAGTCATGCGGGAGACCCATAAAAGGCCGAAGAGTGGCATGCGAGTGGCATGATGTAATGCACCCCCAGGAACTTAAAAGTAATTAAATTTAAAGCAGTTGTTTGATCCGGCACCCAATGGAGAGCTGGAAGGGGCTTGATGGCCAGGTCAGTGGGAAGACTGATCACGGAAACACTGGTGACACTGCCAACATAGGCCACGCTCCACCACTCTGCCCACCGACATGGCTCACCAGTCTGTGTCTACATGCCAGCTGGACACTGACAACTGCACGTGCACACCTGCACATACTTTCCTTCCCTTTCTTTCTGTCCTCCATCCTTGAACTCTAGTCCTTCCCCATTTTTTCTAAATGAAACCCTCCTTTTTGCTAAGACCTTACTTGTGTTTGTGCTTGTGGTACCCCCCCATGCATCAAACCCGTTAGAGATGTGTTTGCATGCTCTCTCTGTTGGGTTTCCTCCTGGAGTCCAAAGACATGCAGATTAAGCTGAATAGTGTTCCCAAATTACCCATAGTGTTTGAATGATTGTGTGACTGTGTGTGTGTATGTGTAAGCCCTGTGATTGATTGGCACCCCATCCAGGGTGTATCATGTCTTGTGCCACAAGTCTCCTGAGATAGGATTCAGGGACCTTGCACCCCTGTATACAGGATTAAGTGGTATAGATGATGAGAGAGTGAGCAAGTTAATTAACTCTTGAAATTGGAATGGAAATTCTATTCAAGCATCTAAGCTTGAATTCTCTTGGATTGAACAAATAATAAAAAGGGATATCTCTTATTGCACAACTACATTATACAAATCCTAAATTATCCATGTTATTGTAAGAAATCTACAAACTGGCATATAACAAGCATGTCTTTTTTTATTGCATTTAGTTTATTTCTTCTCTTAATAGTTTGAAAGATCACAGTAGTGCACCTTTCAGATTTCAGCATGTTCCTACACACCTGATTAAACCTGTGAAGGAGCTGATAATTAGCTGATGAGTGTATTAAAGCAGAAGGAACACGTTTCAGCAGGGATCCATTGAAAATCTGCTGTGAAATTAAACTGAAAGAGTCACAAACACTGCAGTAACAACCCTTCATCACTTCTGAGTTAATGCGATTAACTCATGATCCTGAATACAGTCATGAATACATTGGACTTTACTGAATCTCACTTTACCTCAAATATATACATTTTTAAAACGTATCAGTCGTGGCCAGGGTGGTTATACAGACTGATGTTATTGCAGTGGGCTGAAAACGGGGCAGGCATAGGCGCAGAGGGTATTTAAACATAATAAGTCTTTTTTAATAACAAAACATGGAAAACATGGAACAAAACAGAATTGTCTGAACACAAGCTTAGAGCTGAACCTAAACAGAGACGGGAGAGACTTATGATTGAACGGATTAGTTGTGAGTATCTAATCTGGTTATTGTAGCAAAGCAGGATGACCTAACCAGGTTAGTAACTACGAGGATTAGTAGCCAAGTTGGTTAGTAACAGAACCTAAATGGGGAAACTAATACACAAGATGATAAGCATGCAAGAGGCTGATCCCTACTATCGGCTAAACCTACAAGAGACTAAAGCCACCAGCGGCCAATCCTACCAGAGGCAAAACCTACTGGAGGCTACGACTACTAGCATCTAACCTTACTAACGGCTCAAGCCTACTAGCGGCTAAGCACTCAAGGGGCTAAACATACTAATACAATTAACTAAACATACAAGGAACTAAACATCCAGGCCACTAAACATACAGTGGGAACACACAGAACGGTACTTACATAGAGCTTGAGACACACTAATCACACATACTCAAACAGAACAGCTCCACAACTCAAATGAACCAGAAACATAACTTAAACTTACCTTAAAGCAAAACAAAAGGACTGCCCACTTGACATTATTAATGCTCAACCCAGGTTCCCAGAACGAACAGCTTTTTATAATGGATCTAATAAGCTATCTCGGTTCAGGTGAGCTCCCTCATTACCTGACCGAGGTGCCTTCTGGGAAACTGAGTCTACAAATACAAAAGTACGTGCACACAGTGCCCTCTAGGGGTGGTCCCTTACAGTATTGATGAATTAACCAGCTGTACAGCTACCAAGGTTTGTGTTGTAACTGTAACTGCATCCCAAGGTGTTCATGAAAACAAAATATATATTATTTTTTAATAGGAAACATTTATAGCAAGGATCTTTGACCAGGATAATGTGACATTTGAGAAAACTACATGAAAGCTTGTATGTTTTTGCTAATGAAACATTTTTTTTTTTTTTATTTGTTGATTATGAATCAGTTTCTTGATCTTCTCCTTAAGGACATTGCAGTCATTTTGTGTTCAGATAAGCTATTACGTCAATCCACCTCAACAGCATCGCTTGAGGTTGTGTTACTGTTGCTTTTTAAGAAACAGTCATGGTTCATCAGCACATAAATGTCAACCTCTTTGACAGTACAAAGGTCACCGAAATTTTACTAGGCTATTTATTCTTGATGTGGAATAAGAACTAACATAGACATGACTTAAAGAGGGTGAGGAAATTGGCAGATATACAGTAGTTGCCATGGAGAATCAGCTCAGACTGAAATCTGAATGTTTAGTGTGCTACATTTTTCAGAAGGTCCTGCATCCATCCTGCAACTTGATTCAGAACAAAAAAATCATTGTTGTTGTTGTATAACTCATGCAGCCCAGAGACTTGAGGCTTGATTGGGCCTTGCAGCTCAGAAACTTGAAAGTCGGATCAGATTTGCACCACAGAGACTTGAGTCTTAACTCAACCTTAAACTTAGAAAGCTAAGGCATGGCTGCAATGATTGAGGCTTAAGGTAAGACAAGGGGGAATTAGAGATAGGGAATTAATTATAAAAGATCCAGGTTGATGGATATCTTATGCCTACCTTGGCTTGACTTGTACTTTCAGATCTGAGACTTGAGATTTGACTCACACTTGCACTTCAGAGACTTGAAACTTAGCTCTGGCATCAGCTCAGAGACTTCAGACATGGCTTGGTCACACATTTGTCTACAGGTCACTGCTGCTTGAAGCTCGTAATAATAAGACTTTATTGATCACAACAAGAAATTATAGGTTGAGAGTTAATTATAAAACATCCAGGTGGCTGGAATCTGCCTTGGCTCTGACTCCAGGTTAAAAACCTGAGATATGATTTGAACAGGCTAATGAAAGATTTGGACATCAATGCAAAGACTTTAAATGACCAGCCTCTTAAATACTTGAACTTTCAACTTATTGACTTGAGACTTAACTCACATTTGCATATCAAAGGTTTGAAACTTTCCTCTGGCTTCAGCTTAGAGAGTTAATACATGACTTGAAATGGTTGCTCCTAGACTGGAGACTTGACTCAGCATTTAGATCAGAGACTTGACTTAGACTGGCCGTACAAAGACCCGAGACTGAACAGTACTCTGCACTTAGCTAAGAGAATTAAGAATTGACTTGGACTTGCAACCCAGAGCCATCAGTCTTGATGGTGGAGTGTCCAATATGCCAGTCCTTGTGTAAGCTGTTACTGTTGAACAATAACATGTTAGTATTAATGTAAAAGTGTGATTTGCACATGGACAAAAAAGTCAGTGCTTGTTACGATATTGAGTTTTTGTATTTTTGTGTCTGGCTATGCTTAGTTTCTGCTATGTCTCTGCTGGTGGAGGGAAGGGGGCATATCTTCTCTTGTTGTTGCAGGTCCCACCCTCTTCAGTGTACCTGCAATCTATTGGTTGCTGCTCTGCCTGTCCTTTGTTGGTCCCGCCTCCTGCCGGATGATTGGGTGTCCAGGAGACCCAGAGGGCTATTTAAGGCCTTCAGACCACAGTGCTTCAGACCGTGTCTTTGCTTACTGTTTTTCTGATGATTAGTCGTAAAATTCTGCTACGTTTCTGACTTTGTTTTCGTGTTTGCCCTTCTTTGGTTCTGGTTGCCCGGTTGTAAATACGTTTTGTATATATTTGTATATAGTTTTGTAATTAGTGGCTTAATAGGGAGTCGACGCCATTTTGTTTACATCCTGTTTTCTCTTGGTTGTGGCTAGCAAGCGAGTAAGGGCAGAACTTTGTATTTCTTTTTCTTTAGTTTTGGTGCAGGCTAGTTATTTCACTCTGGTACTAGGTAGAGGGCCTTTTGTTGATTGTTTTGGCCTTGTCGGCTTCTGAAGCTCACAGCCACCTTTTGGGGATTTGCTTATTCACTGTTTGTAAATAAACACTAAGCAAACGCACTTTTGGTCTCACCCCCTTTTTCCTTTTTTTTTTTTTTCAATCCTGTTACGGCCCCCTAGACCGGGGCGTAACAATGCTGCTGTTAAATAAATAAATAAATAAATAAATAAACACTCTCTGACCAAACAAAATGCAGAATTCAACAGCACTCTGTGATCATAAAATTCATATTAAAGTACAGGTGACATTTATAGATGAGGCTTATTTGCAGTTTCACCACTTTGGAAGTGGCAATCCTAATCATGTACTGTATAATGGCAACAAAGGTTTCTTTTTCTTTGAAAGTAGCAAGATTAAATACAATGTGTTTTAATTTTGGCAATTGGAAGTAGAGAGTTCTAAAACAATATCCGCTTAAGTTTTATAAGGGTGCACCAAATCATTGGTCAATTCACTCCACCCCAATCTAGCCCACAGACACAAAATAGTACAATAAATTGATATTTTTAAGCATTTATGCAGACCTTTAATTATACTGTAAGCATGTAATTATTGTCTTTTTTAACATGGGCAAATCCATGTTTTCCATCAGAGCAAAAGCCCAGGAACCCCATGTGATCTTTGGCACCCCAGTTTGGGAACCATGGCAGTAAATGACCTTGATGTTCTTTACAGGATGTTGAACTTGCATCGTTATAAGCACTGAAGCACAATGTGACTGCCTTCTGAGGCTTTAATTGTGCCTCAAAATGTTTCTAATGAGCAGCGATAATCTTACAGACACTAAAGATGTCTGTGGAAATCTAGAATCATGTATTTTGAGAATAAATTTAATAGGCAAAACTAACAGAGTTATTTAGTTTGTTAAAAATGTGTTATTTCATGCATGGATTAATTTTCATCAAAAGGCTGCAGACAGTGCTCAACAGCAAAAACAACAACAAAAACACCCTCTCAATCACCTGGATACATTCAAGAACATGGTAGAGCATGAAATTATTAAATCAAGATGAAGGTCCATTTGGGTGTTAGTATTATATAAGGAGTTTTTGCAGCATTTTACATACAAACAATACAAACTGTGCAGCTATGTTTTATCCCCATGTGAATATAGATTCATATGCATTAATAAAAATGTAAAGGATTTTCACTAAATCATGGGTGAACTGTTCTGTTTTATGTTAGAAAATAACATATTGGGGTACCAATTAAAAATGCTTTCGTAGATTTTTTTCCCCGAGTAAACAATTAGAAGCTGTTAATATGATCGTTTATGCTGGGATTAACAAAAACTTTGAAGTACAGTCCATCATTAGTGCTGGTCTCAAATCTGGTAGTCTGTGAGGGTTGTATCAAGGACGGAATGTAAAACCTGAGCTAGTTGTTTGTGGATCGGATGGTCACCTGTGGCAAAAAAAAAAAAATCAGCAACAATGCCTTTAAAAGTGAGGTTCAAAAAGTGAGGTTAAAGTTCTGTGCTTGATGGATCTCTGCTTTCCTCCTACACTCCAAAGACATGCAGATTAAACTAACTGCCATTCCTAAATTGGCCATAGTGTGTGTTTGTGTGGGTGTGCCGTGCAATGGATTGGCACTCTGTCCAGGATGTACGTGATGACATCTGTTAGGCTTCAGGTGCGCCTAGACCCAGTATACAGTATTAAGTGGTATAGAGGATAAGTGAGTGACTGAGTGTTAACAGAGGTCAAAATCTGTTAATTAAAGGCTGCCAGAAAGGCTCCTATTGCATAAATCATCCCTCACAAATCTACCAACGATATCTCTCACAACTTATAGGGAGTTGACACTGATTCTTGTCAATATACGAATTATAATGTCATATCTCTTTAGGCAGCTCATTTGCAATGGATGAAGCAAGTTCCAATGCTGGACCTGGTCAGTCTAAACTCAGTGACTCCATCAAAAATAAATTGGCTTATTACAGTATGTGAACTTATTTATCATAACTGAAACAATACATTCAACACCACGGTTGACATTCAAGACTGTTGCTTTAATGTTATTTGTACTGGTTTAATTGACTGTCAAGCATGTTTAGTTTGTTTGTTACATTACAATAGTTTTTTTTTTTTCTCATAGAGAAATAAATATCTAATGATAGAATTACTTTCTGTCTCTTTATCAAATTCAGAGTATGGTTCATTCATTTATTCATTCATTCATTTTCTATACCACTGATCCTGTGGCCGAGGGGCAAAAAAAAAAAAAAAAAATGTTGTCTTAATACTTTTGGTCACCACTGTATGGCAGATGCCAAAAAGTCTTAAATTTATTTTCATGTTTGAGAAATGACACTGAAGTGTGCTGCATGATTGAAAAAGGCCACATCTAGATAATAACTGGTTAATATACACTCACCTAAAGGATTATTAGGAACACCATACTAATACGGTCTTTGACCCCCTTTCGCCTTCAGAACTGTCTTAATTCTACGTGGCATTGATTCAACAAGGTGCTGAAAACATTCTTTAGAAACGTTGGCCCATATTGATAGGAGAGCATCTTGCAGTTGATGGAGATTTGTGGGATGCACATCCAGGGCACGAAGCTCCCGTTCCACCACATCCCAAAGATGCTCTATCGGGTTGAGATCTGGTGACTGTGGGGGCCATTTTAGTACAGTGAACTCATTGTCATGTTCAAGAAACCAATTTGAAATGATTCGAGCTTTGTGACATGGTGCATTATCCTGCTGGAAGTAGCCATCAGAGGATGGGTACATGGTGGTCATAAAGGGATGGACCTGGTAAGGAACAATGCTCAGGTAGGCCGTGGCATTTAATCGATGCCCAATTGGCACTAAGGGGCCTAAAGTGTGCCAAGAAAAGATCCCCCACACCATTACACCACCACCACCAGCCTGCACAGTGGTAACAAGGCATGATGGATCCATGTTCTCATTCTCTTTACGCCAAATTCTGACTCTACCATTTGAATGTCTCAACAGAAATCGAGACGCATCAGACCAGGCAACATTTTTCCAGTCTTCAACTGTCCAATTTTGGTGAGCTTGTACAAATTGTAGCCTCTTTTTCCTATTTGTAGTGGAGATGAGTGGTACCCGGTGGAGTCTTCTGCTGTTGTAGCCCATCTGCCTCAAGGTTGTGCGTGTTGTGGCTTCACAAATGCTTTGCTGCATACCTCGGTTGTAACGAGTGGTTATTTCAGTCAAAGTTGCTCTTCTATCAGCTTGAATCAGTCGGCCCGTTCTCCTCTGACCGCTAGCATCAGCAAGGCATTTTCGCCCACAGGACTGCCGCATACCGGATGTTTTTCCCTTTTCACACCATTCTTTGTAAATCCTAGAAATGGTTGTGCGTGAAAATCCCAGTAACTGAGCAGATTGTGAAATACTCAGACCGGCCCGTCTGGCACCAACAACCATGCCACACTCAAAATTGCTTAAATCACCTTTCTTTCCCATTCTGACATTCAGTTTGGAGTTCAGGAGATTGTCTTGACCAGGACCACACCCCTAAATGCATTGAAGCAACTGCCATGTGACTGGTTGATTGGATAATTGCATTAATGAGAAATTGAACAGGTGTTCCTAATAATCCTTTAGGTGAGTATATAAATCATGTAACTAATCTGGCTAAGAAATTAAGAAATGCACATTTATCTAAAATAAAAAAATATATATATAGAGAGAGAAACTTTTATGGTCAGGTCATAAATGAGTCATAACAACAGCATCACCTTCATATCTTAAAGCTCTATTAAAAATACTAAAATGAAAAATTCTACCCTCTTAGTCCTACAACAGCTGAAAATGAATCCATCAAAGGCGCTTTTAATGGAGGTCACAACGACAAGTTCAGGCCATTAAATGCTGCTGTTTCTGCCCCATAAATCATCCTTCATGAATTTACCTTTAAATGTCTCTTCTCGCAAACAACTTCAACCCAAAGTCAAAAAAAAGGATGATGCTGTTAAGTTAAGCTCAGTGTGCTGTTAAATAAGTACACAATTCTAACTGCAGATGAGAGCTATACAGACTAGACTCTTCGCTGGTTTTGCAATAATATAGTGGCTTATAGCAATTACTTCCTGTGGTATAACACTGTGCATGTGGAATTTACATAACTGCTAGCTGTTACTGCATTCATAAATAATCTGTTTTCTTTATTTACAGACCATTAGTTTTACTGCAGAGACTTCTTGTTCAGCACTGCCTGTACAAAAAAAAAAAAAAAAAAAAAATCAATGTTGTTGGACCGCCTTTAGTTTAGATTACGGTGTGCATTCACTGTAGCATTGGTTCAACAACCATATGCAATGTCACAGCATTCATTTCCATGCAGAGTTGTATTAATTTTTGTACTAGATCTTGTATTGATGGCAGGAGGGTTTAACAACATCTAACTTCTAAAGTATAGATATTTTCTCCAGAACTATTAATGACATTTAGGTCAGGTGTCCAGTTAATGTGTGAAAATGATCCATCATACTCCCAAAGCCACTCTTTCGCAATCTGAGTCCTGGAATATGCCCATACCATCAGGTAAGGAGAAACTCCATAGATGTGATAACCAGGTCATTTAAGTTGTCAGCTGAATTCATTTCATTGCAACATAACCTTGCTGAGACTAGAGCTGACGGACTGAAACAACCACTATGCATGACAGGTGCATCGCTTCATGTGCTTCCATTCGCACCCTGATCCATCCATCACTCTGGAATAAGTCAAAACTGCACTCATCAGACAAGTTGTTTTCTTTGCTTGATGCAGGGCAATAATTTGACAGAGTTTAAAAATTTAAAATACTCATTGCATCAGTTAGCTCAAACACATCAATAAATTTAGTAATTATCCAATAAAATGCTCTTACATATTTGCTTATTCAACTGTCTTTGGACTGTGACAGGAAACTAGAGTGGCTGAAGGACCCACCAAGCACATGGAGAACATGCAAACTCCATGCAAACACACCTCTAGTTGGGAATTAAACTTGGACCCTGCAGGTGCAAGGCGACAGTGCAAAACCACTAAGCCACCATGTTGCTGCTAACAACAACAACAACAACAACAACAACAACAATAATAATAATAATAATAATACAATCACATCTTACAATCAAAGGCATTGGTGGGATATGGTTTTAATGTGTGTGTGTGTGTGTGTGTGTGTGTGTGTGTGTGTGTGTGTGTGTGTACGTGCATAAGCCAACCATAAACAATAGATTACAAAGCAAAATTGTCATAAAAGTCATAATACCAGATTGCAAGCAATGCAGTAATTTTACATTATACAGTAATCATAATAATATGAAACAATAAATACAGCAAACTTACAACATGACTAATGGATAACAAGTTACACACACACTGAAAAACAGATCTGACAGAAAACAAATAGCAACTGTAATGATACAGTTAGGACTGTTGACACATTGAGCTCTCTGAAGGTGGAGGGAAAGAAACTTTCTGAAGTGGCTCATTTTAGTGACTGAGTGCCTGCACTATTTGCCAGAGAGAAGTGGCTGGAATTTGACAGATTTTTGTAGCTCTTTTCTTTCTTGATGTACAGGGAGTGTACAGAGGAAAGATAACATTCAGTTATTTTAAGGCTCTTTCAGTTAGAGGGTCTGTGTTGCAATCTGCTTTGCTGTAGCCGACCCTGATGGACAGTGTCAGGACTCTTTCCATAATTGCAGAGTAGAATCGGCCTCAAGAACGAAAGTGTCTGGTGCCCCTTTGACAAAGTGTCTGGGTGGTTATATAGTGCCTGTCTAAAAAAAAAAGGGTTTCAATTTAAGTAAGCAAGTACTGACTATCTAAACCCAACTCATAGCTTCTTAATTCTTGAACAACCATGTCCGTATAAATATCCATCCTGTGGTTGAGAAAAATATGTTTCTGTTTTTAGAACAATCAAATTATTGGCCTGAATCGAGCAAAAAATAAATAAATAAAATAAAAAATAAGGAGATTTATAATTTAAAATTATTAGAATTATATTAATAAATGTCCAACACATTACGGGACAAACTTGGACAGGTAGTTATGAACCCTGACATTTGTGCAAGAAATACGCAGAACTAGAACATATTTTTTAAGGTCATATTACAGGTTCTTTAAAAAAAAAAAAAAATGTTTCTTCATCTAAAAAGTCAAGATAAATTGATTTTGTTTATTTATTATTTTTTTATTGCTGCCTTATTCACCATCTAGCTTTGTATAAATATGACAGTTACAAATCTAAAAAAAAATCTATTGCATTTCATTGTTCATTGTCTTCTGTTCAGTGAGACAAACACAGCTTTATTATGTAACTATAATATAAATAAACTGTCAAAAGTACACAAACCTGTGCTGTCACTCTGTGCAACTTCAAGTTAAAACATATTTCAGATTTATAATAATACTTGGCACTAACACATACGTAATCATATATCTAACTTATGGAGTATAAGGTTCTACATACAGTTAAATTAAAAAACCTTCCACCTTGTGCATTAGGTCAGGAAATAGTACCATCATTTGTTTTAGACAAAAAGTGGAAATATGTTCCAACACCAAGTGTTGATGGAAATCCTCCATGGAAGAAAGCTGGATGACCAATCTGGGTTAAGAGTCTGAGGTGTAAAAGATAGTTGGTTGTCCATGGGTACCTGCATCTCATGTGAGTGCAGATCTGTCTTGCTGGGATTTAGTTTTAGCTAATGACCCTTCATAGTTTATATTGTTTGTTATGTACTGTACATACTGATATCTGTTTAGACACATGAATGTTTAATTAAGGAAGAACCGTAATGAGTTGACAATTGATTTAACATAACAGTGGTATGAAAACGGATGTAAGAATTTCACTTAATTCAACTAGACAGTGGGTATAGAGGAAAATCCAAAGAGGACCCAGCACTGAGCCTTGCAGTACACCAGTGGAATTGTTGCATGGAGTAGATGTGGATCCCACTCATGCAATTCTTGCCCCCCATATGAGAGATGCTCCTTACAAACTGTGACTGTTCCTGCAGACAGACAATTTAAGGATTATGTTTAATTGCAATTGGATGTTATGTCTGCTTCAACAACATTTTCACATTTATTAAAACAGTTGGACACATTGGAGCAAGATCAAAGCTAGTAATTCGTAGGATAAATGTGATAACACTGAAAAATACTGAGAAAAAAATACTTGTAAACCTGCAGTACTGTGTAAAGGTCTTGAGCCACCCTATATTCAAATAAAATGAAATGAAATGTTTTTTTTTTTTTTTTTTTTTTTCTGTGACCGGCTGCAAAGTGTCACAAGAAACAATTTAAAAATTGTTTCTTCATGTAACAACCTCAGCAGCAACCTTATTTCCTGTTCCAATCACAGCATTCAGCATCACCAGTATACTAATCACCATCCTGATCATCTGTCATCATCTGCACCTGTTTCTCATGCCTTAAGTTAGATGTTATGCTTGCCTGAATGATAGTCAGTGTGTGGCTTACCAAAAAACAATACAATAAATAATAATAATAATAATAATAATAATAATAATAATAATAATAATAATAATAATAATTCGTCTGAAACTGCTTATCAAGAAGGTGGCTTATTGGAAGTAAAATGTGAAGAAATGAGGACTGTCTTAAGACCTTTGCATAGCACTGTGAATGAATAGGTTAAACTCACAGTTTATTTTATTGTAAAAATAGGGATTTAAAATGTTTTAGCTATTTCTTACTGCTCCCTTTGACCCTACAAAACATTGTCAAGTCAAGTCAAGTCAATTTTATTTATATAGCGCTTTTAACAATTGACATTGTCGCAAAGCAGCTTTACACAATAAAAGAAGTAAGTTTGTATACAATGTGTATGAATCAAAATGATAAGACTGTCCCTGATGAGCAAGTCGAGGGCGACAGTGGCAAGGAAAAACTCCCTGAGATGGTAATAGGAAGAAACCTTGAGAGGAACCAGACTCAACAGGGAACCCATCATCATATGGGTGATAATGGATAGCAGAGATTGATCAGCATAATAATGTGTAAGACTGGAAGTTCAGTATAACAGGAGATGTGTTAAAATTTAATTTTAAATTAAAAGGAGTCCAGTTTGTTCCTGGAGGCTCAGGTAGACTGTAGGAGATTACAGTCCTGAGCTATCGAACGACTGAAGTCACAGGTCCCCAGAGCATCAATCGATGACAGGACAGTCTTCATGGAAACCATCCCCAGCCACCACACGAATCCAGGCAGACCACACGGGGCATCCATGCGACGAGATCTCCAACCAGAAGCAGGACTCCAGGACGGGTTAGACGGGTCCAGAGGGCAGAGGGGTCTGGATCACTCAGGAGTGACATGTATAGCTCGACAGAGAGAGGGAAAGGAGAGAGAGAGAGAGAGAGAGAGAGAGAGAGAGAGAGAGAGAGAGAGAGCAGAAGAGGAGAGAACAGAAGATAAGGAGAGATGGCAGTTAGGTCTGGTCACAGTCAACATGTATAAGGTGAATGTATATTTAGTGCAAAGTGCAAGCAGGGACTCCGGCAGGACTAACTATAACAGCATAACTAAAAGGGAGAGCCAGAAGGAAACACAGACATGAGGGCTCCCTGAGATGTAAAGCAACTAATCACCTCACCGTCAACAACCCTGAGTGATCAATGAGAGTGGGGAAGACAGCATCTAAACATACCAGTTCACCAGAATACTCTACGTCCATGAGTCCCCCAGATCTGCTCCTTTACCTAAGGTTAATCTATTTACAAAAATGCTTGGCTAAATAAATAGGTTTTTAGCCTAGACTTAAACACTGAGACTGTGTCTGAGTCCCGAACATTAATAGGAAGACTATTCCATAACTTTGGGGCTTTGTAAGAAAAAGATCTGCCCCCTGCTGTAGTTTTAATAATACGTGGTACTGACAGGCAGCCTGCATTCTTTGATCGAAGTAGGAAACAGTTCACTCAGATACTGTGGCGTGAGACCATTTAGTGCTTTAAATGTCAAAAGTAGTATCTTAAAATCGATGCGAAATTTCACAGGGAGCCAATGCAGTGTAGATAAGATAGGGGTGATGTGCTCGTATCTTCTGGTTTTAGTGAGGACTCTCGCTGCTGCATTCTGTACTAACTGAAGCTTGTTTATACACCTAGTTGAACAACCAGACAGTAAGGCGTTACAATAGTCCAACCTAAAGGTGATAAAGGCATGAACTAGTTTTTCTGCATCATTTACTGACTATGTTTCTAATCTTGGCAATATTTCTAAGGTGAAAGAAAGCTATCCTGGTAATATCTACATGTGTTTCAAACGAAAGGCTGGAATCTATAATCACACCGAGGTCTTTTACTGTTGCATTTGATGGAACAGAAAGGCCATCTAAAGTTACAGTGTGATCAGAAAGCTTACTTCTAGCTACTTGTGGTCCTATGACCAGAACTTCTGTCTTATCAGGATTAAGCAGAAGAAAATTAATTAACATCCAATCTCGTATGTTTTGCACACACTGCTCAATTTTAGCAAACTGGTTTTTCTCATCTGGTTTTGCTGAGACATATAATTGTGTGTCATCAGCATAACAATGAAAACTAATACCATGTTTACGAATTATGTTGCCCAGAGGAAGCATGTAAAGGGAAAAAAGCAGTGGGCCTAAAACTGAACCCTGTGGAACACCAAACTCCACTTGAGAACATGAGGAATGGTCACCATCTAAATCTACAAACTGATAACGATCAGTCAAATAGGATCTGAGCCACAAGAGGGCAGTTGCCTTAATTCCTACTACCTTTTCTAATCTGTGAAGGAGAATACTATGATCAATGGTGTCAAAAGCTGCACTGAGGTCCAGTAACACAAGTATAGTGATGCAACCCTGATCAGAGGTCAATAGGAGGTCGTTTACTACTTTAACAAGTGCTGTCTGTGTGCTGTGATGAGGCCGAAATCCTGACTGATACAGTTCATTTATGCTATTTCTGTGTAGATGTGAACATAGCTGCTGTGATACTACCTTTTCCAAAATCTTGGAGATAAAGGGAAGGTTTGATATCGGCCTGTAATTAGAAAGCAGACAGGGGTCAAGGTCAGGTTTCTTGATTAGCGGTTTAATAATGGCTAATTTAAAGGATTTGGGGACATACCCACTACTGAGTGAACAGTTAATTACTTTCAACAGGGGTTCTATTATTGCTGGTACTATCTGTTTGAGAAAATGTGTCGGTACAGGATCTAATATACAGGTTGACCATTTTGAAGAAAAGATGAGTGAAATTAGTTCCCTCAACTTCAAGGGGAGTAAAGTATTCTAAGTTCTGATGTGATGTGGTTAGATCATCTGAATTATTTAAATTGTCTGGTTTCAAAGCCTGAATTTTTTGCCTAATATTTATGATTTTGTTATTGAAAAAGTTCATGAAATCCTCACTACTGCATGATGTTGTTGTGGAGATTTCTGCAGTGGTCTTGTTTTTAGTTAAGTTAGCTACGGTATTAAATAAAAATCTCGGGTTGTTTTTGTTATTTTCTATAAGAGTGGAGAGATACGTTGATCTAGCATCACTGAGAGCTTTTTTATAGTTCAGGATGCTCTCCTTCCAAGCTATTTTGAATACTAACAATTTAGTTTGGCGCCATTTACGTTCAAATTTTCGAGCTGTTTCTTTTAAAGCACGTGTGTGGTCATTATACCAAGGAGCGAGCTTTTTCTCTAATCATTTTCCTTTTAACTGAAAAACAGGAAGCCACGTCACCCAGGAATCGGATCAAAATGTGACATGTGACAACTCACTAAATTACAGCTGAGTGCAGTGGATCCTCATTTGTGTGGAAAATAAGCAGTGTCATTGTGACAAATTGCATCTTACTTAGCTCATGAAAGCCTTAATAATTACATTATAAACTATATCCAGACAACCAGAATACCAGAGACAATTACTCCAGGAACAAGCCCTATAGAGTTGGCACTTATTTTTGTTTCCTGTCACTGCTGGCACTGGAAAGTATGTCTTGTCCAGATTTAATTAGCTGAAACTGGAATGCAAGCACATCATTTCTGCTTATTGGGTAGTAATTCTACAAATCAATTTATATCAAAGTAACCACTGTTGCCTTGCCAATTAGCACTTCAGTCAATTCATGTCCTCTGGAGAAAACAGGTGTATATCTTTCTTTGCAGTATACGTACATTCCTTCCATTCGGGTTGCTACTGGGTGTTCCTGTCTTACTGTATGTGCACTGAGAGTTGGCATGGATTTCCTGGTAGCACAAGGCTAATATAATATGATGGACATTAGACTAAACACCTAGATAAAGAATGCTGCATTTGACCATGGCTCATGGGGGGGCGAGGGCTATCTTTTGATCAATGATTGCAAGTTTAAATCCTATGTATGTCTCAGCCATCCATGACCGGTAGTCCAAGACAACAAAATTGACCATGCTGTCTGGGTGAAAGGGACATACTCTTTTTACCCTCTCACTCACAGTGACACTACCCAATCACAGGCCTCTGTGAGCTTATGCAAGCAGAAAGGGGTAAATCTCGTCTTTCTCCGGTAACATGTGTTACTCTGTGCTGTACTGTAGGAATAAGTTGATTACTTGTTACTGGCATAAAATCGGAGAGATCTGAGATAGGTGTAGGAATTGGGTACGGGCAAAATGCATTTTTAAAGTATTGTAGTCATTGGGAAACTTGGCAGCATAATGGTTAGCACTGTGTCAGGGGCAGTTCTAGGATTTTGTAAGTGGTGGGGGCACAGGGGGAACCATGAATCGGTCAGGGGGTGCTGCAGGAAATCAGACGCAATTAGAAATAGATGGCTTAGAAAACACTAAGCATGATTTACAAAATCCTGAGCAATGCCCTGTGCGCTAATATGGGTAATATTAAGTTAAATGTAGCACTGCCACAAAGAAAAGCATTTAGTATTTTTGAGAAAATAATTGGGCACATTTATTCATACAAACAACTGATAAAGTAACAATTATCTGTTTACTATTTATGTGCTGGTGAGCACTGCTGCTAAATCATCTCCATTCAGCAGTCTGAATTAGAAGTGACTGTATACAACATCATAAACAGTGATGTGTCGTGGTTGAGTCGTGGTGTGCGTCTCTCTGTCCTCCATTTTGAAAATCGCAGAGCTGTGATTCCCCTTCGCAAATCAAGTAGTGAGAGACAGCGCTCTAAGCCGATGAGTGAGTGGGCTGTTACGATATTGAGTTTTTGTTATTTTGTGTCGGGTTATGTGTGCTTTGTCTCTGCTGGTGGGGGGATGGGGGTGTATTTTCCCTTGTTGTTGCAGGTCCCACCCTCTTCAGTGTGCCTGCAATCTATTGGTTACTGCCCTGCCTGTCCTTTGTTGGTCCCGCCTCCTGTCGGATATGTATTTGATGTCAATATTTTTGATGTGTTTAAAATCGCCTTAAATCTTTTTTGCTTTTTTGTACCGTTTATTCACATCGTTCCTGGTATGTAATGACCTTAAAAATGCTTCATGAAAAAAAAAAAAAAAAAACATCCACATCGCAGGTGCACCTTTCATGCTTTGTCTTCTACAATAGAATAGCTAATGATAACATTGTAATTAATATCACAACTGCCATAACAGCCCTGCAATCTAATGCTTCTCATATGCAAAGTAGATACATCTGGATTAATTGGCTGCCTTTGTGCTTTGGGTTATTTTAGTAAAAAAAAAAAAAAAAAGGAGGGGGCTTAAAAAAAACTGGCAAAGAGCAATATCCCTGATGGCAGATAATCTGTAAATAGAGTTTATAGATAAGATTTAAAATGTATTAGAGGTTGACGCAAAATCAATTTAGTTGACTCAGTATAACAAGTACAGTATAGTGGTGATTAATTTCATGTTTCAAATACACTGAAACATCCATCTGTGTTCTGCTCTGGAGCATTTCATATTTAAACAGATAAAATATACAGAAATCCGCTGTGATCTAAAGATTATGCATGTCTTTTTACATAAATTTGAATTAATAATAAGCAGCACTTTGAACTCCAGAGTTTCAAGCATGCTTCTTGGTGCTTTTCAATTTAAAAGTCAGCCATATGCACACATTCATGATGTGGGGGGAAAAAAATGCAAATGCGTATGAATAAATTAATATCTAAGATGGAGCATTAGCCGTTTAAGATTGCGCTGTATTTATGCACCATAGGAACTCCTCATCAACCTTTAGTACCTTAAGCAACTTATCAGAAAGCAGAAAGAGGAGAAATGAAACACTCAACAGAGACTCATTTGGGTATCTGAGATCACCTACAGTACCTGTCAACTACTTGTGTCTCTGATCTGGTTTGGTGACCTCGTTTCTCACTATGTGTGTTATTACAGTTGCTTTAATATTCCAAACAGTATACATAAAAATGTAATTAATCGTTGTACTATTACAGCAGAACAGACAATCTATGCTGCCCGAGTTTCTCAAGCCAATCCTTTTTTATACACAAAATAGTGCCAAAACAAATCCTACAGCCACCTGTCTAGGCTCCATCCTGAAAAAGTCACTTCTACACGGAGCTCTCCGTGTGAAATATTTTCTCATGTCTGAGCTCCATCTCCAGCAACTTTTATTATGTGCAAATCACTACATACACAAAACATCTGTTCATAAGTGATGAAAGTGATACTGAAATTAAAAAATTTGGTCAATGACAATTTCATCATCACTGCTTTTTTCTCCCATTCTGTTCACCTGTTCCATAGTAGTCTATCCATTTGGCTATTTATTCACAGTTGTTTTATTGTCCTGTCACAAAATCTTCTATTGTTAATGTATTATTATTATTATTATTATTATTATTATTATTATTATTATTATTATTTGTGGTCATTTATACACCTCTTTACTACATGATAAATGAAGCCCTTTGATTCTAATTAGGCATGTGTTTATAGGACTTATTTCTGGGAACTGTCAAAAGTGCTTAATGCAATGCAAAATGTGACCCTTTGTTGGGTGCAACTGGAAGAAAATGAAGAACAATGCTAACAGTCATGTTCCAAAGTTAATGCCTCCTTTTTTTTTTTTTTTTCATGTTAATGCTAAGTATTCTATTAAATTCCATTTTTTTGTGTACAATAATAATAGAAATCATCTGATCAAAGTGTGACATTTTTTATTTAACAGTGTGACATTTTTAATTTAACAAAAAGAAAAGCATGTGGGCAATAAAAAAATGCAATAAAAAAATGTGACCTTATCTGTCACATGATGTGTCAACATTATACATCATAGCCAAATTATTTTTTGCATATCCCGGTAAAGAAGCTGGGGTCAGAAAGGTTACAGTGCCCCTGTAGCAGATAAGGTTAAGGGCCTTTCTCAAGGGCTCAACAGTGGTAACCTGGAGGTGCTGGGGCTCGGACCCTTGACCTTCCGATCAGTAACTCACAGCCTTAACCATCTGCACCAACACTGCCCTGCCACCACCACTACCCTCTGCCTTTCACGATTCAATAACTTGTAGATGCACCTTTTCTCACATCATTGTGTCTTGTGGCCCATCCTTCTTCACAATATTGCTCTAGTTTGTTTATTGCTATTGTTAGGAATTCCAACTCTCCTAGGGTTCTGCCACAGCATTTCAAATAGGTTGAGGTCTAAACTTCCAAAACATTGACTCTTTTATTTTCAGCCATTCTGATGTTAATTAACGGGTGAGTTTCAGATCATTGTCCTGTTGCGTGACACAATTTCACACATTTCCTCACATTTTTCTGTGTCTACAAAATAAGCCTAAGCCCTTACGCCTGAACCATTGTGAGTGATTATGAGGTGTTTTTGCTGAAATCCTGTTTGGTTTGCACCAAACATGCTTTTTATCAAGCATTATTTTTTTTTATCAACCATTGGGCATTAAAGCCCTAAAAGTACACAGAGTAAATACACAGAATAAGTACTAAGGTTTGAATATGACTGCAGTATAAACTGTATATACAGTATACAGTGGAACCTTGGATTACGAGCAAAATTTGTTCCGGAAGCGGGCTCGTATTCCAAAACACTCGTAAACCAAATCAAATCCCATAGGAAATAATGAAAACTCAAATAATTCGTTCCACAGCCCAAAAAAATAAATACAGACAAATAATTAATACAATATATAAAGTAACAATAAAACAAATTAACCTGCACTTTACCTTTAAAAAAAGTTTAAATAAATCCCAACAGATAAGCGTTTCCATTTGTGCGCGGCAGGCGCCATGTATTTGTGTGTGTGTGTGTGTGTGTGTGTGTGTGTGTGTGTGTGTGTGTGTGTGTGTGTGTGTGTGGAATTAGCACCTTTCCTCGCCTCGTCTTACACAGTAAAACTCAGAAAAAGTATAGACACAGTAAAAAGAATCGCAACAGAGCAGAGTTTCTGTGTAGAGCAGTGTGTGTGTCTGTTTGAAGCCAGGGAGAGGGGGTGTAAAGGGGAGAGAGAGTGTGTGTGTGTGTGTGTGTGTGTGTGTGTGTGTGTGTGTGTGTGTGTATGTGTGTGTGTGTGTGTGTGTGTCGGTGTCAAAAAACTCTGCACTCGTAAACCAAGACATGCTCGTTTTTCAAGTCAAAATGTATAAAAAATATTTGCTCATCTTGCGGAACACTCATAAACCGAGTGATTCGCAATCCGAGGTACCACTGTGTTCAATTTTTTATTTATAAAGGTCACTAAAACCAGTTAAATTATCAGCTAAACAATAAAACCGATTTGTGTTTAGTCTAGAAACCACAAACTTCTTGCTACAAACCAGAACCACTCCACCACCCTTGCTAAATTTGTTTAATGCAGAATAAAACGGGGTTCACATGTCTGAACATTCAAAAAGTATTGTGGTTTCTTATCAATAATGAATCCATTAGCCCTGTTAGTGCAGTGTAACTCTGCCTATTTTGCCGAAGACATTTGATTCCCAAAGGCAAACCTCAGTCAATGTTATGGAAAAGATTCAATCCTGGATAAAATGAGGAAGGGCAGCTGGTGTACTCCTGTGCCAGTTCATACACTGATAATCCATAAAATTACTATTCAAAACATTACGCCCAGTATTGTGCCCGTACCCTTGTTCTGCCTGGGCAGCTCTGGTCCCTCAGGCCATGACTTTTGGAGTGTGCTTTGGTGCCTAATACTGGGATCTTGGCAGCAGATCCTTTGGTTGCATCGGTGCCACCACATATTGGACCTGTTTGTCTGGTGCATCCTGTGGGTGCTTGACTGGATTGTGATCTGGGAGTCTGGAGTTCTGGGTCAATGGCCTTTTGTTCTTTGCCTGTTGGGCAAACTGCCCAGTGCATGGGAGGGTGTGCTCAACTGGGTGTTGTGGTGTCTTTCTTCTGTAGCCAACGTTCACTTTTTTATTCGGTGAATCGCGCTGCATTGGCTTTTCTGTGGGATCAGACTAGTCACCAGTTTACCTGTATATTTCAGAATCAATATTAATGTATTCATTTTTGAGATGTTATGCTGATCAGTGTATATGTATGAGTTCCTCACCACCCCATGCTTATTTTCTTAAGAGTTTTCTGATATTAAGAATTAGTGTCAACTCCATGCCATATCTATTTAAATAGATTTCTCTAAAGCTGCACTCTGCACTCACAAATCACCATTAGTGCTTATTGGACAATCACTCATATTCTGCTAGTTTGAGAGAAAAAAAAAAAGAAAGTTCATATTCCAAAAAGTAGGGATTTGTCCAACCTAAAGAGATGAATATTGCTTAAAAGTGCTCTCATGCATGATATTGTGTTAGATTTATGAGGCAAAAGCTTTTCTGAGTCCGTCTAATTTAAATTCTGCATTTGAACTGCTTTTGAATGATTTGGGGAATTAAATCTTGGGAAAAATGAAAAAGAGAATAAAGTTCTAGTTCAATAAAGTTCAGGTTCAAGACTTGCTTGTAAGCACAGATACTGTCCTGCTGGGTAGCTTCAGATAATTTCTGATATATTAAAAAACGCATTTGTTTATTGCATGCTGCTTCAGTCACTCTTTGATATCCAGTGAACGTGTTCTCTGAAACAGCTCCCGTCATTAGGAATTAATGCATTCATTAGCAGTGAATCGGAAATTAGCCATGCATGCAATATGGTCAGCTTTACTGCTTTAAGCATTGCCAGGGAGAATTAAAGCAAACTGAGAAAAGGAGCAGAGAACCATTAAGTGCCATCTCGAACACTTAAGGACTAGTTGGCAAAACTAAGAAATTGCTGAATATCTTTTGGTATGGTCTTATTAACTGGGTCACTTGTAACCCTCATTAATTTAACAGCTTATACGGTATTCAATTTTAATTCTTTTTTTTTTTTTTTTTTAGAAAGGTGGTAATGATAAAATGTTATTTTTAATCATATTAAATACAATCAATTAATCAGGATGAAGCTTTGCTGTTACCATGCTTTTTTTTTTTTGCCAGGTTTGAGCCATAAGTTTATATATTTCATGCATTGCTTGTGACTGTCAAACACTTTGATTTTGTTTTTCGCATTCCAGGATTCAGCCTGTATTATATATGCTGAAATTAACCCAGGACTTGTGATGAAACTTCTCATGAAGGAAGGTGTAAAACTGATTGACATTTGGGGAGGACTTGAGGCACAGTATGCTTATGAGACTCTTAATTGCAGTAAATAGTTTGAACGGTGCAAATCTTTTATAGCAGGCCATTCTTCTGTGAATGACGATCCTGGCCGAGGTGGCTCGGAGCCCGAGGCAGTTGTTCCTGTGAATGCTCAGGAACATTCACAGGATCCTTGAATATTGATGGATAACTTATCACCAATGCCACTTGCACATTAAAGGAACTTTGTTCCACATCCCTCATACAGACTTGACCTCACTGAAAAGCCATTTTCACATCTTTGGGCCATTAAGGAGTTCCTGGGAGGCCAGCATTTTAGAAGTGAAGTAGACCTATCATTGGCTCGAGTGACCTGGATGCTATCCAAGCAGTAGTGAAGCGCTGGAATAAGTACATTAGTGTACAATCAAAAGTCCTGGTTTGAATTGAACACAATCAAAAGTCCTGGTTTGAATTGAACATCTCTTATAATGTCTGGAAATGAGTTCTCATACTACATCTGAGTGCAGTCTCCTCCATTTGAGGTGCATTATCACAAAGCTGAGTTTGTAAAATATTCCACATATGGAGAGCATCGATGTACTCAATGACTCAGAGCTGAACTCTTGCTGTCATAGCATCTCTGCAAAGCATCTTTCATTTCATTTCATTCAATTATTTTAAAATGTTATATATATATATATATATATATATATATATATATATATTTTTTTTTTTTTTTTTTAATGTAATATAGAATTTAGCTACAACACAGCTAACAAGGGCTTACCATCGCATCACGTTTGGCACAGCCTCTGAGTATGCATTAGCTGAGTAACTTGGCATATGACATGACACAAAATCTTACTCTGTGTTTCATGTCTTTATGAAATATTAATCCATTTAAATATATATGTGTGCATGTAAATTGGGGTGAACTAATCACAGAGATTTCCTCAGCTGCTTTATTCCTGAGGCACAGAGTGGAAAAGAAACAAATCAACATAATTTGAGCCAGTGAGTGCAAGCGAGGCTCACAACAAGGGAGGGAGACATACGGAGAAAGATCGTTTCATCCTCTTTCATCCATTGAAGATCATTTGTGCTCACTGCCCCAATGACTTCATGTTCTTTTAACATCTGTGAATATAACAATGTGTCCTTTTGACCAGTCTGAACAGAGGTTGATGGATGACTTGATACTGAAAACAAGCCAAGGTAGATAGATTGATAGCTAGTTAAGCCTTTATTTGTCACATATACATTACAGCACAGTGAAATTCCTTCTTCGCATATCTAAGGCCTATCTGCTCAAAGGCCCAACAATGGTAACCTGGCTGAGCTGGGAATCGAACCGCCGATCTTCCGATCAGTAACTCAGTACCTTAGCCCTCTGAGCCACCACTGCCTACAAGGTAGATGGATGGATGGCCACACGTTATACAAAATAAAATACAAGCAAACAAAGTGTAATACTGTGGGATACTGTCAGTCCAAAAATAAATAAAAATTACACAATCATGAAATTCCTTCTTCAAATACTATACACCAATATGGTTAGGTAACGCAACCCTAAGCAGAACTAAGTACTTAAGTAGAATTACAGATATTTGCTCTACTTTTGAGCAGAGTACAAGTAAAAAGTATCTTCTAATAAAACTACTTAAAGTAACATGCATATGCATGAAATATCTACTTACGTACACAAATGAAGTCCATTTATTAAAAAAAATAATAATAAAAACTCTTTCCAACTGTGTTTGACTGATGGCACTTAGTTAGTAACCTATATGATGGATATGTACAGTATGTACATATGTACAAAATGCTAGATGAAAACATCATCTAGGCAAACTTGAAAAAACAAAGCAAAAAATCTAATAGTAAAATAGAAGCAGTTGTCAGAAGTCATATCTACAAATGTTAGAATCACACATGAACAACACATTCAACACATGACATGAACAAACAGGATTCAACATACTGCAGCCTGGCAGATCATCCTTAAATTCCACTCCTGAATAGAGACACTATCCACCAATCCTAGCTCTATAATGAAAAACTATAAATTAGATGCTCACACAAATGTCTACAAACCATCAGATGCTGTAAATGCAGCCCTTACTTCCCGGTCGAGAAGTGCCACGACATCTATAATTTAGTGGAGGTAAACTAATCCACCCAAAGCAGAGCAAATAAACAACCCCTGCCTGGTGCTGATGAAAGGAAAACAAAGCAAACCTCCATAAAGCATGGGTTGGGGTAACAGTACTAATATTTTTTACAGTATTTGAAAATCTTTTTGAAGGAGGTCTCATGATGAGGTCTCATCCTTGGTCAGCGAGCAATTTATCCATACTACGCACTTTAAAAGACAACATTCTTCATCTATTTATGGCATTTATCCAGATTGACTTACATTTATCTCATTACACATATGAGTAGTTGACGACCTTTAAGGTGTTTTCTATTTATGTTTTAAGTAATTTTGTCGTCCATATTTAAATAATCCTGCATAAGCATTTTGAAACTGATTTCAAGATAGGACTTCAAAAAGCGGAAAATTAAAAAAAAAAAAAAGTTTCAGTGTTGTCGTACTTCATCTACCTTTTCACTTAAGGTGACCTTAAGCTCCAATCTTGACATATATTGACTAATTCAACTTTAATACAACATGAAAGCAGATACCTAATATGCGACTTTAAATAACAATCTGCCTTATTTACAAACCTGCATAATGTGGAGCTTCTCCAATTTCCCAGTGTGTCTAGAGCTTATTATCTTCTTGCAGACAGCTGGTGTGCACCTGCCAGGTGTTGGCAATTACATGGAATTTTTTAAACAGCCTAAAACTTAGCTCTGAGGTGCCAGTATCTGTAACAGTCTTGATCGTGATTCAGGAATAGGCTTCTTTAACCGGTCTAGGTTTAGTTTTTCTAAAGAAATTTGGAAATGCCAAATAGCCTATTCTGCAGGTCTTTGGACTGTGGGAGGAAACCCACCAAGTACGGCAAGGATCACCCTGCTATTTTATATAATTAAAAAATAAATAAATAAGAAAAGGTTAAGATGAGATGAGGATGTGGAGAATTTTCCGGAAAAAAAGGCTTATCCGGTAGATGATATTCAGAATTAAAAAATAAATGAATAAATAAATTCTAACAATGTCTTTGATCAAACTTAACTCCTAACCTGACATCCAACATGCATTATAAGTGAATGAGTTAATCAGTATTTTGGAACTTTCCTGCCTAGTTTCTATTACAATTAATAGACTAGAACAAATTGCAGATTGCAGTGTCCCACCAGGTTCTGCTCTATGCCCATTACTGTTTTCTACTTTTGGGCGCCTTGTACATAAAATGTACATTTATAACAGCTGTTAGATAGTGGCGTATCATTTTTTTTCATTCAAGCATTCTAACTTTCTTTCTTTCTTTATTATTATTATTATTATTATTATTATTATTAAATAAATTCAAAGTACAGGATAAACATACTAGGCTTGTAGAACATTCTTTATGAAACATGATCTATATTGTAGTATTGTCCTACATGAGGGGAGTTAAAAGGAGACATCAATATGTAATTGCCGTTCACTGTTTTTCTTTGTTGTTGTCATTTTTGTTTCTCCCTATTTTGCACTGATACAATTTCTGTTGTGATGATGCAATGCAAAAGAACATGCAATCCCTGAAGAGTTCAATCAGTGGATAAAACTGGTTTTCTATTTTCTGCAGTACCTTGCAAGGTCCCAAGTGATTAAAAAAGAAATCCCATGATTGGGACAGCATTGAATTTTGAATTTCTAGTTACCTGGGAATGGAAGATGGTTAAACTTTACACTTGTGGCTAATTATACTGATATATGTACAGTACATATACATAACTTCAATTTTCATGTATGCCCTGACCCAACTATACATACAAGCTGAATGCTATCAAAGCAACCTGGACTTTATTATTATTTTTTTCCCCATGTGTAATAAATTTACAGTATATACAATTGTCACTTAAATTATAAAAAAAAATGTCCAACTAACTTTTTAGAAGTACAAACATTGTTATATTTGTTAATCATGTCTGCAATATAGTCAGAATGTAATTTGTGCAAAAAAAAACAAAAAAAAAATTTGTCAAAAACATTTCTAATAAGTTTTTTTTTTTTTTTTTTTTTTTAAAGTCCACAAGCAAGAATGCATTTGATAATGCTACATAAAATAAACTTCTATAAAGAGCAAGGTCAATATTTTTGTGAAAACATTTACCCTGAAAATAATTAATAGAGTATATGCCAGACTTCTTCTGGTAACATTTACATTTACATTTAGGCATTTGGCAGACGCTCTTATGCAGAGCGACTTACAAAAAGTGCTTTAAAGTTTACATTACTGGATAGATACTTACACTGGGTTAACTAGGTCAATAACTAAGTGCGATTAGTCTAACACAACTGGGAAGAGGTTTTTTTTTGGGGGGGGGGGGGGGGGGGTTAGTCCTGTAAGTACTGGAGAAATAGATAAGTTTTGAGTCGCCGTTTAAAGATAGTCAAAGTCTCTGCTGTACGGACATCTAGAGGAAGTTCGTTCCACCACCTAGGTGCCAGAACAGAAAAGAGTCTGGATGAATGCCGCCCTCGATCCCTGAGAGATGGTGGGACGAGGCGAGCAGTGCTGGAGGATCGGAGGAAACGCGGCGCAGTGCGTGGTGTGATTAGAGCAGAGAGGTAAGTGGGTGCTGGGCCATTTTTAGCTTTGTAGGCAAGCATCAGTGTTTTGAATTTGATGCGGGCAGCTACAGGAAGCCAGTGCAAGGAGCGGAGGAGTGGGGTGGTGTGGGAGAACTTGGGAAGGTTGAAAACGAGACGTGCTGCTGCATTCTGGATCGGTTGCAGAGGATGAGTTGTGGACAGAGGCAGGCCAGCCAGGAGTGAGTTGCAGTAGTCCAGTCTTGAAATAACAAGGGACTGAACAAGCACCTGAGTAGCCTGTGAAGAAAGAAATGGGCGGATTCTTCTGATATTGTAACGAAGAAATCTACAAGAGCGAGTAAGGTTAGCGATGTGTGGGGAAAATGACAGATGATTGTCCATGGTTACCCCAAGATTGCGGGCAGTGGCTGAAGGAGTGATTTGATTGTTGTCCAGGGATATCACAAGATCTTGACCTGGGGATGAGTCACCAGGAATGAACAACAGTTCAGTTTTTACTCAGATTGAGTTTCAGCTGATGAGCTTCCATCCAGGATGAGATGTCTGCCAGACATGCTGAGATCCGCGTGGAAACCCGAGTGTCAGAGGGAGGAAAGGAGAAAACAAGTTGAGTGTCATCTGCATAACAATGGTATGAAAATCCATGCGATAATATGACCTTACCAAGAGACCGGGTATAGAGGGAGAACAGAAGAGGACCAAGTACTGAGCCCTGTGGAACACCAGTAGAGAGTCTACATGGGGCAGATGTAGATCCCCTCCATGTCACCTCATATGACCTATCTTCTAGGTAAGAAGCAAACCATTGCCACGCTGTTCCACAAATACTTACTTGGTAACTTACTTAACTTTTCGTCACACTTACTACATGTACTTTCTATTTTTATGCAGAACCCAGGAGGCTTTTCTTTCTTTTCTTTTTTTTTAAAGTATATATTAGAACTGGTCTATTATTTAATACAGTATGTTGCTTTTTTCAGACAAGCAAAAAAAATTTTCTGTACTGTTATTGAATTAATATTTTTTAGCTTATATTTGGAAAAAGGGGTCTGAGGCCTTTCTGAAGACCTACAATCATTCAGAACTCTTTTTAAATTTTTGTAAATTTCAAATCTTTACCAGTAGAGTAGCTAATACATTTTCCATTATTTATGTAGACCACAAACTGAGCTTTCATAATATGGCTGATGTAAGTATGTCAGATTTATGTGCAACTTTTAAACTTATGTAAAAAAATACAATTTCAATTTTATGTTATATTGAGTTATGGGTTATGAGTTATGTTCTCAGAAAAGCAGAACATAAACAAACCTGACAGACTGTTTTGAACACAGAACAGAGTTCATGAAAGTGTTGGGTGTGTGTCCATAGCAAAACAACTAAATTATAACACTCACAAGACCTTTTATTTGGGGTAAAATAATTGATGTGCCTAACTTTTTTTTTTTTTTTTTTTCAGCAAAACCTTTGTTTCACTGAATAAACTATGACTTTTTATGGATGTGTAAGACCCATTCACACCTGGCTCAGGTAACATCAGGTTTCACATGGACACCTATTGTCTTAGCTGTTCACACCTAAACACACTCAGATTCCTCACACAAACAGGTCTTCTTTTGAGATACTGTAAAAAATAAAGCATGGTTTCTGAAAAAATAATTGAAATACAATTCTTATGTATACACACACACACACACACACTTTTTGTATTATGACTGAAATTAAGCACCTCATGTCGACTCTTTTTTACTAAAGATCTTATGCTGCCTAAGACTTTTGCATAATATAGTATAACTAAGGAATAATGACGAGTTCACCAGCACATACTTCTGGAAATAAGTAAAAATATCAGCACCAGAAACTAAGAAAAAAAAATCCCACACAGATTCACACTAATGTCTACTTTTCTCAAAGTTTGGCATTAAATTGCTAACCAAATTCTTGTCTGTGGATGGGGAGATGAAACTAAACTTCTTGAGTGTGCTATTTCGAGGATCTTCTTGGGGTGATTTGTTGTTCGGGGAGCGCACCTGTTCATTAGCACAATGTTCTTTACACACTCCCATACAAACACTCAAGGAAGATTAGGATTCTTTGCAGTGTGTGTGTGGTTAGACTCGGGATATTTTTGTTGCATCATTCGTATTTAAGGTCTAAAAGAGGAAAGTGAAGCTGCTGTAGCATTCAGGCTGGGGAAAATATGAAGTTTAAAACTAATTTCCCAAACTGAGTGAGAGGATACATGGGGATTTAGGAGGGATTATACGGGTCTTTATGTAATTTTTCAGTCTAAGCGCCCTTAATTCATTCACCGATTATCTGAGCTGCTGCTCTATGCACTGAAAGGCAGAAACTTTGCATTTCAATATCACATTCTGTAAGTGGCCAATCAGTGCAACATGTCTAGCAAGACACTTTAACCCTTAATCGGGTGAAGAACCACTTTTGGGAACTGTGTCAGTGCCAGCATCTGAGCCCATAGCTCCAAAGAAAAAAGAAAAAAAAACATAAACATAAAACCACAAGTATTTTTGCATTTTTACATATTTTGTGCATTTAACTTTATCTGTGGCATACAGCTGTGTAGTAGCTCGCCTTGCACCTCCAGGGTCCGGGTTCGATTCCCGGCCAGGTTTGATTTCCATCTCTGTGTGCATGGAGTTTGCATGTTCTCCCCGTGCTTGGTGGGTTTCCTCCTGGTACTCCGGTTTCCTCCCACAGTCCAAAGGCATGTAGGTTAGGTTCATTGGCATTCCCAGATTGGCCATAGTGTGTGAATGAGTGTGTGTGTGAGTGTGCCCAGGGTGTATGTACCCTGCCTTGTGCCCTAAGTCTCCTGGGATAGGCTCCAGGCCCCCCGTGACCCTGAATACAGGATTAAGCGGTATAGACGATGAGTGAGTGAGTGAGTGAACTTTATCTGTGTTTTTTTTTAACTAATTTTATTATACACAATTTGAAAAGGAATGGGTGATTGAGGAACCATGTGTCGTAACTTCACTGAACAAAAAATAGATCCATGGCAAGAACCATGTTATGGAAATAATTTCATTTATAATCTGGATCTTTACACACTTTGTGCTACAAATGTTCAGTTTCTCCCTTTATATTCACATATGATTAATTCATCACATAATTACTTTATTTGATTTTATAATCCATTGTTTAGTTTTATTAGTTTCCTTATTTTTCTGATCACTAAATGATCATTTTTTTATATTTAAAATATTATTGATGTTCTTGTCTTATCTATTTAGTGTCAGTGAATTATTATTATTATTATTATTATTATTATTATTATCATTATTATTATTATTATTATTATTATACCTAATTCTTTTATCAATCATCAAATGGTTATTAAACATGATTCATTGCAATTTTCTACACTGTGTAAATTTGAGTTTTACATTTTTTACGCAACATTTACAAAGTTTATTACATTGTAAATGTTTAACTTTAGCATAATCAGATTGTTCAGTTCAAAGTTTTATTTGTAATGTAATTTAATTTTTAGGTCATGAATAGATGTGATACACATGTCTGTGTATGATTGTGTAAAATTCAGTGAGTCAGTTTTTTCCATGGTAATTATTTATTCTTTAGTGTGCAATGTCTTGAAGGCCCTATTTTCTCACATTATGTAAAATTAACTGAAGTAGATTAAATTAAGGAAACTGGAACAAAGGCACAAATATTTTACTGTAACAGACTGAAAAGTATTTAAATATCTCATTAATTCACTCGATGTCTTTACGGCTTTATCGGTAGCAGTATGCCTTTTTTAAGGCAAGTTGACTAAATGCTGTCATTAGAAGATAAGTACAGATGTTAAAAATATATTTTAAGAGCCAAAGAGTCAAAACAATGGATTTAATTACAAAAATAAGGAAAATGTGTGAAAGGATCAGCATCTTACTTCTGTTCTGCTTGTGTTTTGTGTGTGACTTTAATGCAATGAGGAGGTGTTTCAGTATTGTAAAGCAGTGATTACAATGTTGGAGCTTAAAGATTACAATCAGTGGTGCTGAGGGAAATTACATCCCTTAACACACAATCAAATCAGGGATCTTTATTAAAATAATTTACAGTCATTGTGGGTAATGGATGCCACAAGAATTCTTTGGTAAAAGAACACTTTCCTATAAAGTTCTTATATAAATGTCATTTCTATTTTTATTTTTGTCTTTTCTCATCCTTAGTTTTCTTGCTTCATTAGCGGCTTGATGCACACTGCAGCATCAGCACATTCTCCTTGATTCTCTTTGAGATGCAGGGAGATACAATGACTGACATGGTTCAGGCAAAGGGAAATAGATAGCAATATAGATAGATAGATAGATAGATAGATAGATAGATAAACAAACACATAAATAAATAAGTATAAGAAAAAAAATCTCGCCTAAATGTAAAGATAATTTATAATGAATTAACTAGAATCAATAAGACTTTGACATAGTTTACTTTGTTTATTATTATTATTATTATTATTAGTATTATTATTATTATTATTATTATTATATAAAATAATAATAATAATAAAAACAGATTTATGTAGGCTGATGTACTTTACCTATTGTTAACATATTAAGCACATATTACTGAACATAACTTGGGAGTTTAAAGCAATAAATTAACTTTCAATTTCTATCATTTAATTTGTTTTTACAGACACAATACAATAGGTACAATTGTATCTATTGTTATAGTAAGATACAATAATGAACCGATGTAAAGAGAAATGAGATGTGGGACAGTTTATGATTGTTTATGTTTAGGTTTTGGATTTAATCATCTATTTTAACAAGACTAAAAAGCTACTTGCTCAAGGTAACCTAACACCTGCGCCAATAAGTATTAATTAGAAAAGCTGAACTGAGTATTTTTACTGGGATAAGTTCATATTTTCATCGCTGAAAAAACAGCGCTGAAGTGTTATAAGTGAATTTTAATGCGCTGGAGTCATTTTAAAACAAAACTTTATTTATTTATTTATTTATTTATTTATTTATATTATTATTTTTTTTTTTATCTGATCTACTTGATTTCTCATCTGTGATTCACTCTCCGATTACTGAACAAGAAGTGTACAGTATTTGGCTGATGACAAAAGAAGTACAACTTAGTGTAAACAAAAGAGTGCTTATAGAATGTGATTTCTTTGTATTAATAAGTTAGACAGAGAGTTCTGCCATATAGAAAAATGGACAGACATGTACTTGGGCTTCAACCTGAAATAATAATATCACTGATTACATTAAAGCTGATCGAGTGAGTATTTTTAGCTCTAACCTTTTAACTCTTTCTTCTTTAAACTTCAGTGACATCCATTAGTCTATCGTATAAACCTTCTGATAACCTTTACAGCTAGATTCTTATTGTTGTCTTCTATTGAAATTCCTATGTAAAAAAAAAAAAATCAACATTCCAGACCTTAAGCAAAGATTTAAAGATTTAATATTACTGTTAAAATGAACAATCTGGTAATATGTGTAGTACATACAATGAAACACGTACAAGGTTACCACCTGTGGCTAATATTTCCATTTGATGCCCAATGAGGATCTCTGATGCCATTTTATTTTATTATTGTTTTTTAACTGCTGTAATTACTTTTCCATATTATAGATCATGCTCAGATCGTATTTTACGTTCCAAATTATGGATACCATTATAGCCCTTTGTCTCTCTCTTTCTCTCTCTCTCTCTCTTTCATTCTCTTTCTATCACTTTCATGCATTAAATGTATTACCCTCGCTAGTTGAAAGACAGATGCATCCCCCAGTCTCATTTTTCGTTGTTTTAAGGTCGACCTCAGAGAGAATGTTAAATTCGAATTAATTTGATTTACTGCATGCTTTTTTCTCATTACATTTGTCTGACGAATGCCACAAACAACCCTGAGACTTCAGCTCTGTCTCATTTTATCTGAATGTCAAAAAGACAAGTTTCATAACACCACCACATTGCAAATTCCCCTTTCAAATATTTGGTATGGAAATGAGGCTTCGAACTGCTCTCTATTGACTGTAGTATCCCTTTTATCCTGTGTATGAGTGCTGCATATCCGGTGCATGAAAGAGTCCAGAAATCATTATGCTTCCTTTGAAATTTAAATAACATGGCTTCAGATGACAGCGGACATGACCTACACCTCCCATTCCACCTTTGTTCTCATTGTTGCAGTAGAATTTTTTTTAGACGAACATAAAAGGAGGTATCTCTGGAATTCCAACCTGACCTTCAGTGTATGTTCTACCAAAGTGTGAAATGTAGAAAATGTATTGAAAAGATGTTGTTTTTTTTTTCATTAAACTTCAAAATTTTAACCTTTTTTTAAATCCATGACACTTGCTGCAGTAAAACATGTGAAGTCTGAATGGTGTAAATGTTTTTAAAAAGGCTGTAGGTCTGTGAATGATCCCGGCCGAGGCGGCTCGGACCACACATTCCAGTGAATATTCAGCGAGTGGAACGCATGATCTTTGAAAATCTACATTTACATTTAGGCATTTGGCAGACGCTCTTTTCCAGAGCGACTTACAAAAAGTGCTTTAAAGTTTACATCACTGGATAGATACTTACACTGGGTTAACTAGGTCAATAACTAAGTGCCATTAGTCTAACACAACTGGGAAGAGGGTTTTTTTTTTTTTTTTTTAGTCTGGAGAAATAGATACATTTTGAGTCGTCATTTAAAGATAGTCAAAGTCTCTGCTGTATGGACATCTAGAGGAAGTTCGTTCCACCACCTAGGTGCCAGAACAAAAAAGAGTCTGGATGAATGCCGCCCTCGATCCCTGAGAGATGGTGGGACGAGGCGAGCAGTGCTGGAGGATCGGAGGGAACGCGGCGCAGTGCGTGGTGATTAGAGCAGAGAGGTAAGTGGGTGCTGGGCCATTTTTAGCTTTGTAGGCAAGCATCAGTGTTTTGAATTTGATGCAGGCAGCTACAGGAAGCCAGTGCAGGGAGCGGAGGAGTGGGGTGGTGTGGGAGAACTTGGGAAGGTTGAAAACGAGACGTGCTGCTGCATTCTGGATCGGTTGCAGAGGACGAGTTGTGGACAGAGGCAGGCCAGCCAGGAGTGAGTTGCAGTAGTCCAGTCTTGAAATAACAAGGGACTGAACAAGCACCTGAGTAGCCTGTGAAGAAAGAAATGGGCGGATTCTTCTGATATTGTAAAGAAGAAATCTACAAGAGCGAGTAAGGTTAGCGATGTGAGGGGAAAATGACAGATGATTGTCCATGGTTACCCCAAGATTGCGGGCAGTGGCTGAAGGAGTGATTTGATTGTTGTCCAGGCATATCACAAGATCTTGACCTGGGGATGAGTCACCAGGGATGAACAACAGTTCGGTTTTACTCAGATTGAGTTGAGCTGATGAGCTGCCATCCAGGATGAGATGTCTGCCAGACAGGCTGAGATCTGGGTGGAAACCTGAGTGTCAGAGGGAGGAAAGGAGAGAATAAGTTGTGTGTCATCTGCATAACAATGGTATGAAACTCCATGCGATGATATGACCTTACCAAGAGACCGGGTATAGAGGGAGAACAGGAGGGGACCAAGTACTGAGCCCTGCGGGACACCAGTAGAGAGTCTACATGGGGCAGATGTAGATCCCTTCCATGTCACCTCATACGGCCTATCTTCTAGGTAAGAAGCAAACCATTGCCACGCTGTTTCACAAATTCCAAGGCTTGTAAGAATAGATAATAGAATCTTGTGGTTCACTGTGTCAAATGCAGCTGACAGGTCCAGGAGGATCAGGACAGATGACAGTTCAGCATGGAGCTTCTCAGTGACTGACAGAAGGGCAGTCTCTGTGGAATGTGCCACTTTGAATCCAGATTGGTTGGGATCATTAAGGTTGTTCTGTGAGAGATAAAGAGACATTTGGTTATAAACAGTCCTTGGAAGAATTTTGAAAATAAAAGAGAGAAGTGATACCGGACGATAGTTGTTAACTTCTGATGGGTCCAGGCAGGGTTTCTTGAGGATGGGATAACCCTTGCCTTCTTAAAAGCAGCAGGAACATGACCAGATGATATTGAATGGTTGATGATTGTTGTGGTAAAGAGAAGGAGGTCTCGTGAGATGGCCTGAAGCATTGTGTAAGGGATTGGGTCTAAAGAACAGGTGGTGGGGTTAGATGACGAGATGATCTGCTGAATTGGTTGGAGAATTCTGCTAAGGGAGGGAAGGGAAGGTCCTGAGGTTCTGCTGTAGGAGTTTGATTGGGAGCGAAGGACTGATTGCTGCAATTTTCCCATCATAGAATGTGGCAAAATCGTCAGCAGTCAGAGAGGAAGGGGCAGGAGGAGTCGGTGGGTTGAGTAGTGAGGAGAAGATGTTATGGAGTTTGCCAGGATCATGTGCAGAGGCTTCCAGCTTTTCTCTGTAGAAGGCAGTTTTGGCAGAAGTCACGTCACATGAGCATTTGGAGAGAATAGTCTGGTAAGAGACAAGATCGGCATCAAGCTGCGATTTCTTCCATCTTCTCTCTGCAGTTCTTAATCTACAGATAACTTGTTTCCAACCTGTGGAAGAGACGCATCTGTCTGTGGGAACTGTACACACAATCATTCACCAACACCACTTTCACATTACAGGAACTCGGCAGGGGTCGTTGCCAAACCAAGTTTTGCTCCAATCCATTGCTACATGTGCGGGCCATTAAAGGAGTTCCCAGGGTTTTAGACATAAAGCAGACAATCTGATAAAACTTTTTTATTATCACTGGGAGAAGTACATTAGTTCAGCAGAGAATTATATAGAGGAATAATGGGAGTTTACTCATAACTTGTCATTCTGCACAATCAAGAGTCTTAACTTGACTTGCACATATAGAAAATTTTAAATATAAGGTGCCAATACTATTATCCTTAACCTAGATAAAACTCTATACTACTGTAGTCTCATGTATTTTAGTTCTTAATTCCTGTAAAACCTAAGAAAAATCAAAAGTTAGAAAGGTTTAACTTTGATGTAAATAAGATATCAGACATACAGGACAGAACAAAAGTTTGGACACACCTTCTCATTCAAAGAGTTTGAATTTGTATTATGGCAAGAAAAAAGCAGCTAAGTGAAGAAAAACGAGTGGCCATCATTACTTTAAGAAATGAAGGTCAGTCAGTCCGAAAAATTGGGAAAACTTTGAAAGTGTCCCCAAGTGCAGTCACAAAAACCATCAAGCGCTACAAAGAAACTGGCTCACATGCGGACCGCCCCAGGAAAGGAAGACCAATAGTCACCTCTGCTGCAGAGGATAAGTTCATCCGAGTCACCAACCTCAGAAATCGCAGGTTAACAGCAGCTCAGATCAGGGAGCAGGTCAATGCCACACAGAGTTCTAGCAGCAGACACATCTCTAGAACAACTGTTAAGAGGAGACTGTGTGAATCAGGCCTTCATGGTAGAATATCTGCTAGGAAACCACTGCTAAGGACAGGCAACAAGCAGAAGAGACGCGTTTGGGCTAAAGAACACAATAAACAACACAATAAAGAAAACTCTTTGAATGAGAAGGTCCAAAAGTTTGGACCAAAGTGTCCAAACGTTTGGTCTGTACTGTAAGGCTTGCAGGAAATGGAAAGAACCACATAAATACAATTAAAACATAGTGATGTGCAATACATTTATTAATTATACATCTCTATTAAAACTGTATAGTGGTAGTGTAGTGGTTAGCACTGTCACCTTGTACCTCCAAGGTCCGGGTTCAATTCCCGGGCAGATTCGATTCCCGCCTCTGCGTGTATGGAGTTTGCATGTTCCCCCCGTGCTTGGTGGGTTTCCTCAGAGACATGCAGATTAAGCTAATTGGTGTTCCCAAATTGCCTGTGGTGTGTGGAATGTGTGTGTGTGTATGTGAGTGCCCTGTGATAGATTGACACCCCATCCAGGGTGTACTACGCCTCACAATCTAAGGCTCATAGGATAGACTACAGTCCCCCTTGATCTGTATCCAGGATAAAGCAGGATAGATGATGTGTAAATGAGTGAGTACATTTGACTGGAAAGGTCTTATAGAAAATGTTGAGTGCTACAAGGAGTTAAAGAAGCAAACACTACCTGTATTGTAAAAGTCATGACTGTGTAAAGCTGCTTCTTTTCATCCCCAGACAGGCCTGAGGATTCACTCACTGGCTTTATCATGTCTGATGAGTTGGCTAATGAATTCGTTTGGGAGAAAAATAGACATACAGAGCTGTGCAGCTTTCTATCTGAGCTCAGCAATGCATCTACAGCTGTCTAGACTCGTTAACTTTCCGTGTACCGAACCCCATGAGTATCCTGTCATGTTTGGCAGTGCTGCCGCTGTGGAGTTGACAATATTCATCCATGGCATCAGCACAGCGACACGTCTGCAGAGAGACACTGAGTACCTGAAAATCATTGCATACATTTTAATATTTCGTCTCAGTAGAAAAAGGAGGATGATGTAGCCAGAACATTTGCTTTAACAAATTGTTTTAGACAAGTGTTGCCCACGTTGATATCTTGATACCCATACCCTCTTAATTATTTCAACTCAATCATGCGAGTTAATAAAAGGGAAAGAGGTTTGAATGAAAACCTCCGTTACGGTTGAATATAAAAAGTCGAGTATGCTGACTATATTGTAGCTTTCAGCAAGAAAAAAATATATACTTTTTTTGTTTATAAAGTGTGTAAAAAATCCTTGCTTACACAGAATTTACGAGGGTAAGTTGCAGGCAACCTAAAATAGGGGGCACTGTAGGCTGGTCCTTTCCAGATCTTCAGGATCATGCTGACATGAAAATAGAATGTAGGCCAGAATGTAATCAGCCTCAACAACAGGCCAAACTAATGGAAAAAAACTTTTAGAGTTGGGCTGAATAATCAGCTATTTCATGGTGTGATTCAGCAGAGTTAATGTAACCACCCACTAAAACAGGATACTGTACTGATCAGCTATACATGTAACATCAACTCCACTGTCAGGTGAACTGAATAACATTCATCACCAATCATGTATAGTAAACTGGGGACATGCATTCAAGGCTCACCCATGCCTGAGAAGGCCAAAGACCAGTCCGTTCTGTCTGATCACACATAATAGCTAATGCAGCACAAATCACTTGCACCTCCAGGGTCGGTGTTGATTCCTGTCTCTGTGTGCATGGAGTTTGCATGTTCTTCCCGTGCTTGCTGGGATTCCTCTGGGTACTCCGGTTTCCTCCCATAGTCCAAAGACCTACAGATTAGGCCAATTGATGTTTCTAAATTGTCCTTAGAGTGTGAGAGTGTTTATGCGTGTGTTCTGTGATGGATCGGCACCCTGTCCAGGGTGTACCTCGCCTCATGCCCTTAAATCTCTTGGGATAGGCTCCAGGTCCCCTTCAACCCTGGATACAGGATAAACTAGTATGAGTGAGAGAGTGAGTGAGTGAGCACAAATCGCCAATGCTGGACATGATGGAAAGCCACAGGAACACCCAATGCATCACAGCCTATTGCTTACGGTGCCCAGCAAGCAAAGAGGACAAAAGTCTTGACGCAGCCTCCAAACTCCTCAATTGAATTGTGCACTCATGGAAGGCACCAGACAAGTCAAATCCCCAACAACACCCAAAGGATGTAATGTTGCTAGACACAACAGCACACCCCATAGGTCTTCTGGAGTGAAGCCCAGAGAGGCCAGCAAAGCTGGTGGCACAAGCCGGAACCTATAACCTAGGGGTTTTAAATTTGTTGAGGTTTTTTTTTTTTTTTTTTGTCTTTTAAAAAATAATAACGAGCTGGTGGTAGACGTCTGCCAGAGCAAACACTCCCCTATGCCAGTTAACATTTGTGGAATGGTAATTGAGATGGTTCAACTGGACGAGTCCCTGGGCATTCACCTGGATAAAAGGCCTAACTGGTTAGACAATATGAATGTGTATCTGAAAATATGTGTCTGAAAAAGAAGTGGTGGTCTGTTGGATTAGCAGCAATGTAACTGTTGACAGGAAGAGACCTAACAGACTGGTTAAAAGACCAGTTCTATTCTGGGATGGCCCTCTGGGCCAATAAAGGTGGTAAGAGAAAAGAAAATGATGAAAAAGCTATTATATATGATGAGAGATGCCCCACCCTGTGCAGGACATTCTGACAACACTGATTAGAGTCTTCAGTGGCAGGCTGGATCACCCTTGGCCTGTGAGAGAAAGATACAGCAGGTCCTTTCTTATTGCTGCTGTCAGGCTATGCAATCAATAATTCTCCCAATAGTCCCATTACACCTCCACTGTGCATTAATGGGAAATTAATGATTGTGTTTGTAGATCAATTAATCTTAGTTATTTATTATACTTATTAATATTATAATACGTCTTAATCTTATTGGTTGCTGTAACACAGACAATCTATTACATCTTGTCACATATAGATTTTTTCTTTTGTTAAGGATAATCACATCTTGCCATGTTACAAAGAAAACGTGAACTTTACAGCTTGAAATCCGACTGGTATAAAGCTCTGATGGTGAAGAAATTAAATGAGTAACCTTTTTTTTTAACCAGTCAGAATCAAGCATGTCACAACAATGTGGTATAAAATAGTATATTTTCCTACTAGCTAGGTTAAACATACTCAGTTAAGTGGACAGGATTGAAGGCAGTAGTCATACTTTGATTGACAGGAATGCATAAGAGATGGAAGTGATAATCATGATGATACCCAGGAACTTTGTTTTGTCTGCATACTACTTGTACAGTAGCTATTCAGTAAGAGTTCGGGCCAAAATGAGTGTACTGTCCACCATATATTTGTACTGATCTACTTTTAAAGTAGGGATTGGATAGTGATGAGTGACTTTGGACTAGACACCAGGCAGCACCAAAGCTTTGGAGAATTTCTAAATACCAAAATGGAAAGGTCAGCAGACCAATTGAAGTTTTGCTGCACTGTAAAATTGAGGTATGATTTATTAAGTTTACCTTACTGCCCCTTAGAGTATGAGGAAAAACCTTTCTTTTATTATAACTAATTTTACTCTGTGGATATAACATAAAAAGTGGAGCTTATTCTTGCTGTGTGGAGTGCCCTTGCAGGATGTCAGGTGAAACAAGGCAAGGGAGAATCACAAAGTTGAGAGATAGATTAATATGAATCCAGTCTATCCATCACCTCATGATGGAGAGTCCCTGACAGGTCACACTGAGAGCATACTGTTTGTGAAATCTGATATTTTAGCTATTGATTTATATTGATTTAAACTACAGCAGTATTGAACGCTTGGTTCTGAAGGTCAGATAGTGTTGTCAGAAGGTGTTGATGGTACAGTATGAATTGTATCAATGTGCTTGCAGTAACACATCATTAGCTATAACAATAGACTGTATAAAAAGAAACAGACAAGCCATCCATGACGTCATCCATACTATAGGTTTTCTAAATAGCAATTTTCGGTTGTGTATGTGGGAGCTCTGATCATCACCATCTTGCAGCTGGCAGCTGCCTCGGCCTAAACTCAAATAGGTGGAAAGAACAGAGCCTGGCTGTTGTTTGGAACACCTCAGTTACTATATGCTAGCTAACTTAACATTAGCCTAACTAAAATGCTAAGGTAACTAACATTAATTTATATGCTAGTGTTTATTGCATTTGATTGAATACTCAACTGATCCTTCCATATCCTACATTTTGTCCCATGTCAGTGTCTACTTTTTATTTTCTTCTGTGGTGGGTTAAATGTATTTTTTTTTTAAATCTTTCATACAGTTGTTATAAGCACAATCTAGCTATGGAGCCCATTCAATTTACATTTTTTGTTTGTACTAGTCTGTAAACATGTTGTAAAGTTGTGAACATAGAGCCAGCTAGTGGGCTTTCTAGTGGTAATTTGAGTAAGTGCATGTTTTGGCACTTTGTTTTTTTTAGAACTGAAGGTTGCCCCTTATTGTCACGGTCTGGCTGTGACTACAGGCCAGACTGGCTGATGTTGTGGTCGCCGTGGGCAAAATAGGGCAGGCATAAATGCAGAGGGGTTTTTAAACAGAAAGAGTCTTTTATTTACAAACAAAATACAAACATTGAAACAAACCAACAAGGAACCAAAACCACCAACTAAAACTAGGCCTGAGCGTGGACACAGGGGCCTGAGCGGGGACACAGGGGCCTGAGCGCGGACACAGGGGGACATGCAGCTAACTAAAGACACAAAGGGACCAGAGACAAGACAGGACGAGACGGGAGCTAGAGGCTAGGGGCGAGACAGGACCAGGGACACAGGGGCCAGAGACAGGACCAGGGACACAGGGGCCAGAGACAGGACCAGGGACACAGGGGCCAGAGACAGGACCAGGGACACAGGGGCCAGAGATAGGACCAGGGACACAGGGGCCAGAGACAGGACCAGGGACACAGGGGCCAGAGATAGGACTGTATGGGTTAGTGGTTAGTTGGATTAGTAGCTACATGGAATATGGATATACTGCACTGTAAAAAATCCAACTAGCAAAATGTTGGCATAATGAGTATTTATTAGTAATCTGGACAATAAGACATGAAAAAGCTGACTGAACTAAGTTCATTAAAAACACGCTGGGTCAACTAAGGTTTAATTACTGAACAGACGTTCTAATGCAAGTTAACACGCGCAGAAGTTGGTTCGGAAGTTGGCGCATGCGCGCTGTTACGTTTCTGAAGTTGGCGCATGCGTGTTGGGTGCCGCGGGTATTTTGAACATCATCTGGATTAGCAGCCCGTTTCTCCACCTCACAACGGACAACTTCTTTTAAACTTTGGTAAGTGCACATATTTATATCGAAGTCCTTTGTAGAAATTGTCTTAACATAAATGAGCGTTATTATATGGCGTTCTTTGTGAAGTACATAGAGCTTGGTGCCGTTGTTTATTTAACGTGAGAAAGATGCAAGTCATCCTGTAACCTGAGTTCCTACAATCAATATATTTTGTATTATTTTGTGTTTACTACATTTATCTTATTTATTACATGTGTTGCATATTATGAAGTATATTTAATTATATTAGAAATATTACATTTAGAATTTAATATTATTTAATTATTATTGACAGCACATGATTATTTTCTCTATATCCCTGCATGTGTGATGTTTGATTTATTGGTTATGTTGCTTATGTTAAGAGGAACTAACAGGTTACCTGCCTGGGGTTTCCCATGGGACAGGTGAGAGTGTGACACGAGAGCAGTTTGTCTTACCGTTTGGCTCAATAAAATAAGTTGTCGCAAACTTAACTGTAGCCGTTTATTACCCGCAGCCAAAGAGACTGGAGAAGAGTCAGACAAGTCTAGAAAGTCGGGTTACATTCATAATAACTCTTCTACACTTGGTATTTAAAATCTGCAGTATTTCCACCACGAATGTGTTTGTAATCTTTGCATTTAACGTTTCAGAACACATTCTCTCAATATCCTCCTGGATGAACACATTTCCAGACTTCATCGCAAACTTTGCCATTTCATGTAAGTAAACATTTACAATGCAGTATTTTTAATGATTTTAAGAACGAAGTATGAAGTTAGGGCAAAAAATAATTCTTGTTATACCTTACTACTTTACTTTTTTTATGTAAGACTATTCATACCCCATTTCATTAAATATAACGAAAAAAAGTAAAAAGACTATTGAATATTTCCTTGCAAACCTATAATTGGTCAGATTAGCTCTGCACTAACGTTCAAAAGTTTTAGATCTGTATTATTCTTTGTTTTTAAAAGAGTTTTATGTCAATCAATGCTGCATTTATTTGATATAGTAAAACTGAAATAAGGTGAAAATGTTAGACTTCAAAATTTCTGTTGTCTACTGGAATGTACTGTACTTAAAACTGTAACTTATTGCTGTGACATTAAGCTGAATGTTCTGCATCATTACTCAAGTCTTTAGTGTCACATGGTCTTCAGAAATTCCTCTAATATGAGGATCTGATCATGGGAAAATTTCTTGATATTTTTGTATAGAGAGTTAATTAGTTAGTTAGTTAACTAATACTGTCATTCAATCCTGGGGGGTGGGGAGGTTATTGTTTCCACAAAACTCAATAAATGTTTCTTGATCATTATGAATTAATTAATTTTAGGATTAAATTAAGGATCATGTGACACTGAAGAATGTAGTAATGATGCAGAAAATACAGCTTTAATTCACAGCAATAAATAAAATAATGTAAAAACATTCCAATGGAAAAAAGCTGTTATATTTCACAGTATTCCTGTTTTACTATATATCTGATCAAATAAATGTAACCTTCATGAGAACGTGTGCGAGTTCAGTTAGATCTGCTCTGAAGCACGGTTCTTCTCTTGGAAAACATATGAGAAATAGAGAGATCGTATTTTGCCCCTTACAGAAATGTAGATTCAAGCTTTAGCAGCCATAGAACAAGAAAACATAAAAATAACACCATCAAAGATTTCAGATTAATGCATAAGGAATCAGAGAAAATCTTGAATGAAACAGAACCTGAGCTGAACAGTGAACCTGAAGCTGGGACTTCACCTTGTGCACATGTACAGTACAGTCGTGGCCAAAAGTTTTGAGAATTACATAAATATTGGAAATTGGAAAAGTTGCTGCTTAAGTTTTTATAATAGCAATTTGCATATACTCCAGAATGTTATGAAGAGTGATCAGATGAATTGCATAGTCCTTCTTTGCCGTGAAAATTTACTTAATCCCGAAAAAATTTCCACTGCATTTCATTGCTGTCATTAAAGGACCTGCAGAGATCATTTCAGTAATCGTCTTGTTAACTCAGGTGAGAATGTTGACGAGCACAAGGCTGGAGATCATTATGTCAGGCTGATTGGGTTAGAATGGCAGACTTGACATGTTAAAAGGAGGGTGATGCTGGAAATCATTGTTCTTTCATTGTTAACCATGGTGACCTGGTGCAAAGAAACGCGTGCAGCCATCATTGCGTTGCATAAAAATGGCTTCACAGGCAAGGATATTGTGTCTACTAAGATTGCGCCTAAATCAACAATTTATAGGATCATCAAGAACTTCAAGGAAAGAGGTTCAATTCTTGTTAAGAAGGCTTCAGGGCGTCCAAGAAAGTCCAGCAAGCGCCAGGATCGTCTCCTAAAGAGGATTCAGCTGCGGGATCGGAGTGCCACCAGTGCAGAGCTTGCTCAGGAAAAAGACTTGTCCGGAGAAGAAAAGGTGAGCGCTACCATCAGTCCTGTGTCATGCCAACAGTAAAGCATCCTGAGACCATTCATGTGTGGGGTTGCTTCTCATCCAAGGGAGTGGGCTCACTCACAATTTTGCCCAAAAAAACAGCCATGAATAAAGAATGGTACCAAAACACCCTCCAACAGCAACTTCTTCCAACAATCCAACAACAGTTTGGTGAAGAACAATGCATTTTCCAGCACGATGGAGCACCGTGCCATAAGGCAAAAGTCATAACTAAGTGGCTCGGGGACCAAAACGTTGAAATTTTGGGTCCATGGTCTGGAAACTCCCCAGATCTTAATCCCATTGAGAACTTGTGGTCTATCCTCAAGAGGCGGGTGGACAAACAAAAACCCACAAATTCTAACAAACTCTAAGAAGTGATGAATGGGTTGCTATCAGTCAGGATTTGGCTCAGAAGTTGATTGAGAGGAGCCCAGTCGAATTGCAGAGGTCCTGAAAAAGAAGCGCCAACACTGCAAATACTGACTCTTTGCATAAATGTCATGTAATTGTCTATAAAAGCCTTTGAAATGTATGAAGTGCTTGTAATTATATTTCAGTACATCACAGAAACAACTGAAACAATGCTCTAAAAGCAGTTTAGCAGGAAGCTTTGTGAAAACTAATATTTGTGTCATTCTCAAAACTTTTGGCCACAACTGTAGAATTGAGAGAACAGGACACAGAAAAAGTTGATGCTGAAACACTTGAGCACAAACCTGAACATCTTTTTTTTCTATGCAAACAGTATTGCATGTTTCTAAATCTTTCTCTCATAATTAGAGTCTCCCTAATGTTAAATGCTATGAATACCTGAAAGTTTATCAAAAGTGACAATGCATAACATTAGCGCTCTTTTTTCAGACTTCAAATATTGTGGCTCACTGAATGAAAACTGTCCTGGAAGATCTCGATGTGTTTATCCGTGATGGATCATCTGCACTATTCAGAACATGTCTGGTGAGTACGTTGCATTGATTCTCTGCAGGCACTTTGACAAAAATACGGCTGTTAATGTTTGTTTTGACATTATTAAGATATTTAAATTCTTATTCATTTGAACTCCGGCTCTTATTTTACTTTATCTGATCATCTCAACTGATTTTAAGGATTTATGAGATGTTTCTTTCTGTACATTTTGTCTACATTAATCTAGTAGGATCCAAAACTTTCATGGAACAAAAAGAAATATAACAACATGGAAAAGTTGGATGTCAAAAGTGATTTTTTGTTGTTGTTGTACTCTTTATTACATTAGGGCAGTACTCCTGAGAGCGGACAGACCAGAGGGATGAAAGTGGGAGTTCCTATTGTACTCGAAGATGATGACTCCCCTACGACTTTGACCAGTGCCATAAACTTTACTCTTGTGTTGGAGGAAGGGATTGTCTTGCAAGATGCTCCAGAACAGTTTGGCCTTTGACCTGTTTGCCATGGATTTCAGTACCAAAAAATCTGAAGTATCTGGAAGAAACCCACCAAGCACGGGGAGAACATACAAACTCCATGCACACAGAGACGGGAATCGAACCTGGACCCTGTAGGTGCAAGGCGGCAGTGCTAAACATTACATACCGTGCAATCTATTATTATTATTATTATTATTATTATTATTATACAATGCTTTTCATGGCTTAGGTTTATTAACCATAAAATTAAATGTTATTGAATCTGCCAATAACTGTGTGGTTCTTCATTCATTAATTCCTTCATTTATTCATTTACCCTCCTTGGCTGCTCACTTCCTCAGGAACACCACCTCATGCCTCATTCAGTTTCTAAAAGATATTCTCACTCACAGTGCATGATGTTTCCCCATGTATTAGGTAATTAAACCCACCAAGAAATGATTTTATTTATTGACATGTTCCAGTGGTTCACCATGTAGGCGTTCGCTCAGCTAGCAAATAAACATTTCATTTACCCTTTAAAAGTCATTTCAGAGTTGAGGCTTTCTAGTTAATGTGTATGTTTGGAACTTGGTGGGTCTGCAGAGACGCTTTGATTTACACCACAGATGTTTGCTGTTGAGCTCAGTGGCTTGGGGAAACATGATTCATTTATTCGCACTTGCGTAAGAACATGTACACTAGACTCTTTAATATAGCTCTTTTCCTGACAAATGAAACAAACAACTGGAATTTAATAATTTAAAGTGTCTCATGCATGAAGAGAAAATTCACTACCTTGTGAGAAGGTTTTTTCATGTTCATTGTTCAGTAACCTTCATGTTCTGGCCCTTAGTGGCCTCAGATCCACAGACTTACTAATGGTGTGTAATCCAATATCTGGAAACTGACTGGTTTAATATGAAACATTATTTCTAATACAAATGGTCCTTCATTTATATGATGATAAGGGAATATTATTCCAAACAGTAATATGTTAAACAACGATAGATTATACATGCTGTATATCTCCATTAAAGCAGTGTGAGAACATGTCAAGAGGAAAAAAGGACACATTAAATAACATTGTATCATACTCATAATTACTCACGACTGATGCAAGGTGATGCTGAGATCTGATCCTAACATACTCTTTTCTCCTGATCCAAAGTCCAGATCTGATTGCTCGATTTCATCCTTTACTTTAGCTTGAAGATGTTTGCTTCAGCGGCAGTGTGAAGAGTCCACATGGATGCTTTAAAGATTTGCACTTCCACAAAACAGTTTATGCCTCACTCCTCACATAAGTCTCAGCCCTGCTACCATGAATAATGCTGCCTGGATATTGTGAAACTGCTGCTGTTATACGGCATTAAATGCCAATGTAAAGTTAGAATGTGGTATCTATGTTGAAAGGATAAGAAAGCTAGAGAGGTAAACCACACATGTGAAAATCCACCTTCTGGATTGATCCAGGATCTCTGAGTGATGGTGGCAGCAACACATATTTCTGGCCCCTCCTCCCTCCCCATGTTACACCAAGGCAAACGTCATAAACTATAATAAAATAAGGTGCGTTAAATAGTAAGGGGTTAGTAATGTCAGCTAGGACGGATGGTCAATTTCAAATTAGTTCAGTTTTATTTGCCTTGTGCTTAACGCAGCTTAATATACACTCACCTAAAGGATTATTAGGAACACCATACTAATACGATGTTTGACCCCCTTTCGCCTTCAGAACTGCCTTAATTCTACGTGGCATTGATTCAACAAGGTGCTGAAAGCATTCTTTAGAAACGTTGGCCCATATTGATAGGATAGCATCTTGCAGTTGATGGAGATTTGTGGGATGCACATCCAGGGCACGAAGCTCCCGTTCCACCACATCCCAAAGATGCTCTATTGGGTTGAGATCTGGTGACTGTGGGGGCCATTTTAGTACAGTGAACTCATTGTCATGTTCATGAAACCAATTTGAAATGATTCGAGCTTTGTGACATGGTGCATTATCCTGCTGGAAGTAGCCATCAGAGGATGGGTACATGGTGGTCATAAAGGGATGGACATGGTCAGAAACAATGCTCAGGTAGGCCGTGGCATTTAAACGATGCCCAATTGGCACTAAGGGGCCTAAAGTGTGCCAAGAAAAGATCCCCCACACCATTACACCACCACCAGCAGCCTGCACAGTGGTAACAAGGCATGATGGATCCATGTTCTCATTCTGTTTACGCCAAATTCTGACTCTACCATTTGAATGTCTCAACAGAAATCGAGACTCATCAGACCAGGCAACATTTTTCCAGTCTTCAACTGTCCAATTTTGGTGAGCTCGTGCAAATTGTAGCCTCTTTTTCCTACTTATAGTGGAGATGAGTGGTACCCGGTGGGGTCTTCTGCTGTTGTAGCCAATCCGCCTCAAGGTTGTGCGTGTTGTGGCTTCACAAATGCTTTGCTGCAGACCTCGGTTGTAACGAGTGGTTATTTCAGTCAAAGTTGCTCTTCTATCAGCTTGAATCAGTCGGCCCATTCTCCTCTGACCTCTAGCATCAACCAGGCATTTTTCGCCCACAGGACTGCCGCATACCGGATGTTTTTTCCTTTTCACACCATTCTTTGTAAACCCTAGAAATGTTTGTGCGTGAAAATCCCAGTAACTGAGCAGATTGTGAAATACTCAGACCGGCCCGTCTGGCACCAACAACCATGCCACACTCAAAATTGCTTAAATCACCTTTCTTTCCCATTCTGACATTCAGTTTGGAGTTCAGGAGATTGTCTTGACCAGGACCACACCCCTAAATGCATTGAAGCAACTGCCATGTGATTGGTTGATTAGATAATTGCATTAATGAGAAATTGAACAGGTGTTCCTAATAATCCTGTAGGTGAATATATATATACATTCTAGATAACTATTTCTCTTTCTTTCACTCTCTATAGACAATACTGGTGGGTGTTTCTCCTACCATGTGAAAGGCCTGGGTTTGATTCCCGGGCTGGCTTGTAAGCTGTGGTGACAGCAGCAACAATTTGTTTGATTTGCAACAAACTCAAATATTGATAGTTCTGTTTACTTAAAATTGGAAGCATCATTACATAAAAAATTTTATTTAACTGATTATCTCAAATATTTTGAGTTTTGCCAACTTAATCGGGTTTACAGTGTGCGTATGCCCATCATATATCTCATTGGATTTGCACCTTTAGCTAATAACAAATCTATTCACATGAGCTTTGTAGCTTTGAAGCTTTTATGTAAAAACCTACAAACAAACTACCAAACAAAGAAGAAAGAAAGAAAGAAAGAAAGTAACCCCCCCCCCTCCCCGTGTTGTAATCTTCATGAATCACAGTGCAAATGTGTATAAAAGTCCAGGGAGTGGGATTAACTGTAACAGGTCATGTGACCAATCTGTCTCATAAATTAGGAACTTCTGAGAAAATTACAAGATTTATATACTCAACTAATGTGACACAGTGAGATCACACACTGTTAGCCACCAGACAGTGTCAAAAGCACTCATTAGTATCCAAAGTGTAGTGTCTGTTCTGGTTATGCTGTTCACTGACTCTGAAGAAAATTGCTGGTTGAGGATGAGTCACTGCTTTCTGAATAGACTATTATGAAGATATCTAGGTTTTATTATTATTATTGTTGTTATTATTATTATTATTATTATTATTATTATTATTACAAAACAGAAATGAAATGGACAAAAGGGATATCAAATACTATAATCAATTCAAGAATAGATTTTACACGTTGTTCTATTTTTACTTATCTATAACAAAGCTCTCGTTCACCCTCCTCTCTCTCCCTCTCTTTCTCTCTCTTAGTAATTAAGGTTGTTTTTTGTTTTTAAAACAAAAAAGGACATACTGTACCTAACAATTAACTAATTGCTTAATATCTATATGTGTCACCTGTTACCACGTTTGAGTAAAACACTATCCCTGTGTGTACACCATTTAGCTATAAACTTGTCACAAGCCATTATTTTTGCTCTGTTTTGGTTTCCATGGCAACACAGGGCTTATAAGTCACGGATGTGTGGAATGTGAGGTGCAGGAATCAGAGGAGGAGATTTCATTAAGGAGAATGTGAGGCAGGTTAATAAGAAGAGCAGTGACACGTTTGAGCTGCTCCGTGTTTCGGTAACCCGAGTGTACGATCACACCATAATGGCTCTCATACAGGAAGTTTTGTTCCCTTTATTCTGTGCTCTGATGTTTTTTTTTTTTTTTTTTTTTTAGTTCATAAAAGTTTGTGATTTATAATAGCAAGTATAATGGCAATAATGTAAAACCAGGCTCCATATAGCTTTTTGTTATGTAAATGATTAATGGATTTTGGGATAGAGTATAAATGTGCTACAAGAAACACAGCGAAACATCCTGGGGAAAATGACTAAAAGGTAAAAGGAAAAGAGATCACAGAATGAGTGCCGAATCATTTCATTCATTCATATTCTAAACCATTTATCCTGTACAGGCTGTCACAAGAAGCATGGAGTCAATCCCAGAGACTTCAGGAGTGAGGCGGAGTACACCCTAATCACCAATTAGCCTACTCTACACGTCCCTGGCCTTTTAGCCTGGGAAGGCTCCACAAGGTTTAAGAGTGTGTTTTGTGTTTGTCCGAAAGGTGACCACTCTTTTCCAGGAGCTCAAGATTTGTGAGGTCAGTCACGGTTATTGGTGTTCTATCTGGTTGAGGTCAGGACTAGTGCAGGCTAGTCAAGTTTTTACACACCAAAACTCGCTCATCGATGTCTTTATGAACCTTGCATTGTGCACTGGTCTGCAGTCATGTTTTAACAGGAGGGAGCCGTCCCCAAACTGTTCCCACAAAGTTGGGAGCATGAAATTGTCCAAAATGTCTTGGTATGATGAAGCATTAAAAGTTCCTTTTACTGGAACTAAGGGGCCAAGCCCAACTCCTGAAAAATAACAACACCACAAAATAATCCCCCCTTGCACCATCTTCACACTTGGAACAATGCAGTCAGACAAATATCATTCTCCTGCCAACAGCCACACCCAGAATTATCCATCAGATTGCCATATTGTAGAACCTGGCTTGTTTGACTCTCCGCTCTTCATCTTTGTGTTTCCCTTCCTCTGCGATGATTTGTAATATAGTTTTATGCTGAGTGGGTGTTCTGTTGCTGAGCCTTCCCCGATTTCCTTAGACCTCCCTCTTATGCCTCCGACATACATCACATGTTTTGATATAACGCCAGACATCCTTGCGAATGGTGGGCCACCAGGCGACGTCGAGGAGCCTCAACAGAGTACTCAGCACTGAGGTAGCCGGCCACTTTGTACAATGGGTCGAGGTTGACTGGGAGAGGCGGGAACTACTGCAAAGCCCCCTGCTGTCCTCCAGCTGTATCTTCCCTGGGCAATCTCCAAGACTGCCCCTGTAGCCATCAAAAAGTCAAGCCCAGCTATAAGAGGAACAGCCAGGTGATTGTCCTTCATGATATAAGTGTTGAGCGTGCCACTTGTATTGTAAGCCTCTTTGTGTCTTTGCTTGTTGAATTTTTCCGTCTGCCATGATGAATCTCTGGGGAGATTGAGCGGTATCCCAGGAAGCCTGACCATCCAGCTGCCGCCATAGGATCTCCTGCATGAGAGTGTAAGTGCTCCCGGTATCTAGTACTGCATTCACCTCCTTCCCTTGCACTGAAACGGGTACCAAGAGAAGCGAAGGGGCTGCGTGGGGCTGAGCAATGGAAAATCCAGCTAGGGGTTTCAAGGAACCTCGCTCTGTAGCTTCCTTTTTGTACTTCTCCTTGCTGTGTTGACTCCCCACTTTCAGCTAGTAATCTTTAGCACCCATACAGTCTCTTTCCACCTTTGAGCCTACCTTCACCAGCTGTTCCATGGTGTTCACTGTTCCTCTCAGACACCCTGCCACTCTAGGGTTGATATTGCTCAGAATGCGACTCACAGCTCCTCCTTCGAGATATCAGACTTCCACTTCAGACAGAGGGCCCGGTAGTCATAAGCAAAGTCCCTAAGGCTGTTGTACCAGTGACCTTGACTGGTCTTCTACTTCAGTCAGGCAGTCATCAGGTAAGAATGCCATCATGAATACCTATTTACAAGACTCCCAATACCTTGGCCTTCCACCTGTTCCTAGCGGGTCCTCATAATACTGTGCTGAGGGTTCCTAGCAGCTCCAGGCTGGCAAGTGGCCTAATTTCCAGATAATTTTAACACTACTCGATGAAGTTGAGCACGTCTGCAGTCTCGGAGGCCTCGCAAAATGATGGAAACTCCATGCGTATTGGCGGTCGAGCGCAAAAGGCAGAAGTCGCCGGCGAAACTGAGAAGGTAAGCAGATTAGATGAGGGTGCTAGAACACAGAGAGGAACATCTTCGGTTACATGGCTTGCTTTATGTTGTACATACCCCCCCCCCCCCCCCCACGGTGGAGCAACAGGAGTTCGGGGTGAACACGGTGCAGAGAAGTGTGATGGTGCAGGGGCGCAGGCCTGTAATCTAGGAGAGTGGGCGTGCTAGTGAGATGTAGCTTCTTCACCTGCCTCTCCCACATAGCGTCTCTCCATGAAAAACAGTCTGCGACCGCTCTCTCCAGTTTTTCGCTGGCGTCCTGGAAGTAGCTCTCCAACCTTCTAAGCTAGCGTCCATGGCCTTCTGAAAACTGGTTTCCCTGTTTAAGATGCTGTTTAAGAACGTGCCCACTTTTTCTGAAAGAGCCAATAAATCCACCTTTGGATTTATTTACCTCTGTCTGCAATGTTTATGCAACAGCCATATTAGACATTTGATCCATAACATCATCATCATCATCATCATCATCATCATCAAAGGTCTATCAGATATATACAGTGAACTAATTAATGAAGTTATCTCTGCTGCGGGATTACGGCAAGTAACAAAAGACCCTACTACTAAATCTACAGCATCATCTTCATGTACATACATGGTACCAACTGAGTCGGCCCTGATGGCCCTACTATCATTAATGTTATTGTTAGCATTAGCCATGTTATCATCCATCCTGCTCTGCAAAGTCACATAACACCGGAAAAGTACAAAAAAAGATTCCTCGTACGTACGGACTACCAATATGTAACAATCGGATTAATTAGAAAACCTAGTTACACTATAACAGGATCGAGAATCTAACTTGGTGTAGGCTTAGCGGAACAAGAAAAAGACAAACAACAAGTAAACCAAAACCCAAAGTGATAAACAAACAGGTGCACCAAAAAAAAAAAAATACAATATTTACCAAATATATACAAATATAAGTGTGTATGGGTTATTGCGATTAGCATCTGTGTGTTGGGAGAGATGTATCAGTCTCACCGGTATTATTGAGTATATCCGGGAGTGCCAAAACGGAGCAAGAGGGTAATGAAGTGTCTGGCAAGAGATTAATCCAAATAAAACGGTAAAATTCACTTTGTTGCGATCTCCACTCTCTCACTCTTCCCTAAATCCACAGCGCTATTTCTCCTCTTCTCTCTCCCCCTCTTGCGTCTTAGCGGCAGCGATTTAAAGGCGGACCAGGTGACCTGGGCGCGCAGTCTCACAAGAGACCCTTCCGGGACCGAAACCCATGGTATGGGGCAAAAAAAAACAAACCCAAAAGGACAGCTTTAAGGGGCACAGCTGCCATTCCTTTAGCAGCTGATTCATTTCCCCCCCCTATTAAAAGCCCTTTATGTGGCTGCGCTACAACAAGATTTTTTTTTTTTAACTTGGTGAATACAAGCATGTATCAGTGGGATTTAAAGGCTTGTAAGAATAACCAACCTTCAACAAGACAAAAAGAAAATGTGCAAATATTCAATGAGTGGAAAAAATTTGAAGCTTTGGATTGTGCAATTTAGGCAGGGACCTCCCTCTGGGTAGGTTGGGTGTGATAAAGCAGTGATAAACAACAGACATTGTAGATCTAATCAATATAGAGTGACACGTCAGCACAAATGGAGAAAGAAAAGAGAGTCCATGGGGGAACTAGAGTGTTTCAGCAATAAAAACCCCCTTGTAGTGTGAGGATCAGCAGATCTGCAGTCCTTGAGTATTATTTTTTTTCCCTCTTCCTTTCTTTTTCTTTCTTTTTTTTTTTTTTTTGCATCCAGGTTCAGGTACAGTAATGTAAAAATATGCCACCACAAAAAACTTGCAAGTTTTGTACAAAAATAGCACATTGACCCTTATACAAATGCATTTGATAATGAATGCATTCAAAATATGAGTGCTGAAGGTAAAGTATATCAAGAAGGTCGTTTAATCACACAATCAGTAGATGCTGGCTTTGCATAATTTTCTCCACATCCTAAAACCTGGTGTAAATGAGTGTTTCGGACTTGATGCAACAACATCTATGTTCTGTTCATTTGTACGCCAGGCAGTTTACCCACTGTAACACAATGCACGGCTTGTTGATTTTACTTTAACTCAAGCTTTTATCTTCTCTCAGCAGGATTCCAAAAAGGCCATGTTCATTACCATAGAGCACACTGGGTGCTTGTGTGGTGCTGAGCAATGTGATTACAGCATGCTTTTATCCTTCGTATCTGTTCTGTCCTACTTATGGACAACCTGGCTGATGTGTTTTTAATTACTAATATAATATATATGGGTTTCAGGATACTAAGTTCATTAGAAAGTGTTGCAAGAGGGATTTGTCAAACCTTTTGAGGGACCAGTCAAGATCAAGATTTTCCAGGGAAATGGGCAGGGATGGTTAGTCTTGCTGTAGGAGTGGGCAGGATTTGTTAAACTTTCTTCAGGAGCGATCAAATTTATTACAAGACTTTCTCTGGAGGCCGGCAGCACAGGTCAGATATTTTTGTGGGAGTGGGTGTGATTGATCAAAGTTTCCTGCAGCAGTGGGTAGGGTTTGTCAGGCTTTCTGTACGACTGGGCAGAACTAGTCATATTTTCTTTAGACGTAGGGAGGATTGGTCACACATTCTACAAGAGTGGGCATGATAAGACAAACTTTCTTTTGGAGTACAAAGAAAACGTCAAAGCTTTATTTAACAATGTACAGGAATCAGCAATAACACTAAAACCATGAACATTAAAACCACCCAGGTGTGCCACAGGGGCAGCTCTGACCCCTCTGGGCATGGCTCTAGAAGACCTCTGGGGTGTACTGTGGTGTCTGGCACCAGGAAATTAGCAGCAGATCCCTTGGTTGTTGGGTGTTGGGTGAGACCTCAGTGGTTTTTTTTTTTTTTTTTTGTCTAGTGCATCACATGAGTGCTTTAATGGATTTAGATCTGGGAAGGTTGGGGGCAGGGTTGGCGGCATTGAGATTGTCGCCTGCCAACCCTGTGCAAGGAGGGCTGTGGTGTGCTTATTGTACTTGGTGTATTTCAGTAAGTAGTGCTGCGTTGGCATTTATGTTGGGTCAGACCAGATGGACAGGCCTTTGGTCTCCATAAGCATGGGCAAGCTGTCAGGTATAGTTGGTGATCAGTGTTGTTCAGTTCACCTATCAATGGTCATGAAATGATGGTGTATGTTTGCTGATTGGTGTACTGGTGCGATATTTGCATGCTATATTTTGCATTTTGCACAATAATTGTATAATAATAAATAAATTAAATAATAAATTGACCAAATAATAAATTGATTGATGTGAGAAGCCGAAGTGCCTCCCTCCACCCCACTGAGAAAGTTCGGCCAATCACCTCTCTCTAGCCTCCGGATGCAAGAGGCTACAGCATCCGCTGGAAATCAAGCTAAAAATGTTTATCGATCTGATTTTCTAATTTGATCATGATGGGTCAGGGACTGAAAAATAAAACAAACAAACAAACAAACAAACAAACAAACAAAAACACTTGCAGAGAGTCAAGGTTTGTCTGTTCACAGTCCTATCCTAGCTGAAAACGCTTCCAACCACTGTTAACTATGGCTTGATTACATCTATACTAAATGATGTCTAACATTTATTTCCATTTATCACTGACAAGATATGATCTGGCAACTCTGCTACAGAGAAGTCCATGTAGTAGATAGTGAAATGAATGAGGCAGTGATTTTTGGCACCGTAGGTGTCTTGATCCAGACGTAGTCTCAAATCTGTTGTGGGAGCAGAAAAGATTTCGCATCTGATCACCAGCAGATATTCTTCTGACTGATAACTGATAATTCTCCTCTTACTGCTGTGTGCAATAATGAGATTAGTAATATAAAGTCCTAGGTGCTCTTTTCCGACCCCAGGGCCATAGGTGGCCCATAGAGAGATGCTATTTGCTCTGTGATGGATGATAGGTGACCTTCAGGATAGCATGTTGCAATATTCCTTTCACCTGATGGTTCAAGATTACAAGAGACTTTCTTCTGCAATACACCTTTGGTTTACTAAATAATATTTCCCCATGGCTACAGACAAAAAGTGCTGATTTACAGGTTAGAAGGTTATTTTGAAAGAAATGATGGAAATCACTAAGCATGGAAAACCTTTCACAGGTCATCAACTGTGTTAGAGATGATGGGCCAGTGGCAGGGCAGATATAGAATTTATTGACATAAACAAACTTGGGAACTAAACAGGACAGAACTGGAACAGGTCAGATGCAAGACTAACTAACCGCATTATCACACTAGGCACAACTTATTAATATATTAAACCATGCCCAAGAACAATTACTCCCGCTCCCCACTCCCCCTCTGCCCAGTGTTCACATTATTTTTGTTCTCTGTACTCAGATACAGTACGCTTGCATATTTACACTCTCAGATACAGCAGGTGGCAGTAACTTTCTCACTATGCCTAATATTATGGAAATTTTAGAAAAAAAATCAAAAGCAATGCTTTTGATCTGCCTTCCTTCTTTCAAAGTCCCAGACAAACAATCTACTACAATCTACTAGTCCAACAACATAGAGTTTCGTGTGATGCCCCTGACAAAATAATATGTATTTGCAGCCATTCCATGCATGAGATTGTTTGTATTATTATTTTGACTTTAATGCATTTAGCAATGATGTTTGTTTATTTGTTGCATTCTGTTTTGTTTTAATTGTATACACATAGCCAAATGCTTTTTTTTTCTCCTCCTAGCATTACTTAACATGACATGACTTTATAATTAAGCCTGACAAGACATATTGTTTTTATAGTTTGCTAAGAGTTAAGACAGACCAACATTTTATTATTTTGCATTTTGTTATCATTTTACTGCCTTCCTGTTTAAACTGCCTTCCTGTTTAATATTCTTTTTTTTTTTTTTTTTTTTTTTTTTTTTTGGTTAGTTATGCATTTTAAACAGTCACTTTTGAATGATAAATCCAGCTTAATATTCAGTAAATTGTGCAAATGAAAGATGAGCTAGATCTCATTATGCTCTGTTCAACCTGACTGATGATGGCTTAGGTGTTTGGTATTTGTGATACGTTTATTTATTTTCAAAGAACACAAAGAAACTAACAAACAAACAAAAGCTCTGGGGGGGGGGGGGGGTGGAGGGGGTGATCTAATTGACAGAATTCAACTATGTTTTGTCTTAGCAATTAATTTCACTATGTATTTTTTTACCTGCCATTCAGGTTGTCCTTGGCAGAATCTTACCTAGATATGACTTATGATTGCATAACACTGTGAGAGAATAAGTGCATTGTATACAGAGTTCTGATCACAACGCTCTATGAAGGTCTGGTTCAGGGGTCTATATTCCTCTATATTTAGCTAGTTTCAGTTTCATGGGAATTGTCTAGATCTGATTATTGAACATGGTTGAGTTCAGTTATTAAAAATGAATTGATAATGAGACAGCTGGGTTTAAAAAGTGTTTATTTGCAAAATATCACCTCTCTCTCTCTCTCTCTCTCTCTCTCTCTCTGTTTTCCCTATTAACCAGGGCATGCTATTCATTTATAGCATATTTTACACGAACTTCATCTGCCTAAAACATTCTTTATAGTTTTATTTATTGAGTGCAGCATTATTAAATCATTAGCTTGCGGAGGCATTTGGAAATTGAGGAATTGTTTGAGAGCATGTTCACAAATAGAAAGTGGAAAATAAAGACAGAAAGTGAAAGCATTGGACCCAGGAGACACATTAACATAAATATCTGTATTGGAATGCAATGTTTTGTATCCTAGCAGGCTGAGACTGTTACTGCCATCCTAACAGCATAACTTGTGTGTATAAAAATAGACCAGACAAAAAACAAGCACTTTTCAAATTGTTTAATGTTTTTACTCCCAAGATCTCCCTCAAGAACAAGTGTGATGTGTCACATCAAGTCAGATAACAAGTTGCAATTTTGGTGATCTTATCAAAACCAGATGAAATAACCAAGTTGTCTAGATTACCTGAGTGTTTCAAAGATATAAAAGATTGGATGATTTTCTCTTACTAAATTCAGGTAAGACAGAGATATTACTTATTGGTCCAAAACCAGTACACAAAAGCTCTCACGATACAAATCTTGCGTTTAGAAGGATGCACTATTACCGCCAGATTGACCGTGAAAGAACTGGGTGTAATATTAGACAGCAACTTGTGCTTTGAAAATGATGTTTCCAATATTAGAAAAAAACAGCCTTCTTCCTCCTTATTTGACTGACCTGTAGTCAGGTCTAGTCAAATACACTGCAGTCAAGTATGGAGTTGATTCAAGCTAAGTGTAGTCAAGTCAATTCTTATCAAGTCTCGTAAGGTCTAGTTAAGTGGATTGTAGTCTAGTTTACTGATTTACTGATTTGAACGGACCCTTGTTGAGCAATTGAGTTAAGTGAAAAATATTCAAATTGAGCCAGATTGTGTCAAGTCTACTAAAGTCAAGTCTTGTCAAGGGGAATTAAGTCATGGTCACATTAAGTCTAGTTAAGCTTATTAAAGTCAAGTCTAGTGGAGTGCATTTTTTAATCAGGTTGATAGAAGGTGACCAAGATGGCAGGATGTAAACATGAAGAGGCTCAGCATCACTCAGACCTACCTTAATAGTGCATAATAGTGCTAGATTCAGTCTTTAACATATAAAATACTGCTGCTACTTAATATTAATTACACATATACAGACTCTGTTCTGGACTATGCTTTCAACTTCGACCACTTACAACCAGAGCTTGTGAGGAAGCTGCTACCCAGCGAGCCCTTTATTCTGACTGAATGAATCTAACTCTGGCGCCTAGACAGCAAACAAAGAAGTGGGAAACACTAAGGGCTACAGGCTACGCTAAGGCTAAATCCATATTGACCAGTGCAAGCATGCAGTCCCTGGCAAACAAACTGGATGACTCAGAATCTGGACCTTTCCCCTGGCATTCCTAACAACATGCTGGAGTTCGAGGGGTAGACCATTTTCAGAGCTGTTGAAGAATCAGCAGCCACAGGAACAACGTTGGGGTGGTTATGCATTTATGTCACCAAAACATGAAGCACTGTCTCTGTTAGTTCTCAATGCTCTGCTGATATTAAACACCTGATAAAAAAAAAAAGTGCAGGTTATTTTATGTAAATTCACCGTCACTGATATGGTAGCAGTGTATAATCCCCTCGATGCTAAGGCGAGTATACTGTAAGCATAAAAGCCACAAACTTAGAGCTTCTGTTAATGATCTGCAGACTGTGCATCCAGACGGAGCCTTTATAGTTGCTGAGGATGTTAAGATGTGGACTGACAAAGTTTCAACAGAATGTCTCCTGGTTCACTAGGGGACACAAAACTTTGGACCATGTGTACACAAGTATGGCTGATACAAAGTCACACTCACCCCCCTCGCCTTGGGCAAGCTTTCTTTGTTTCTGTGGCCAAAGTCATGAAATGTGTGAAACCCACAATCAGGACTGTTAAAATCTGGCGGTAAGGAGCTGACTCCGCTCTCCAGCAGCAGTTCTCACTTACTAACTGGAGTGAATGTGCGGCTCAGGCCACTCTAGACTCAGACACCACTATTAACCTTGACACCTCCACCAACTCTGTTCTGGAGCACATTAACAGGTGTGGGTACAGGGTGACCACAAAGAAAACCATTCTAACATTCTCTAACCAGAGGCCCTGGATAACGAAGGAGGTCTGGCTGCTGCTCAGCCTTCAGGTCAGGAGACCAGGAGATCAACAGCATTGCCAGAGCCAATCTGAAGCGGGGAATCTGCAATGACAATCATGAGCACACAGCTTAAACTATACAACTACCTTTTTTTTTTTTTTATATATATATATCTGGTGTTTGCACTTGGATTCTCTTCTTTGGCAATTCAGGAAAAATTTAGGTGGATGGAAACCCCACTAGTGTGTGTGTAATTGGCCATTAGAAGTAACCCACATTGCCTAATACCAGCTTTGTCTTATTCCTATCCAGTGCGTTCCCACAACAGAAGCTCTCCTTGGACGTGTTAGGTCCACCCTAACAGAATGTAGTAATTGCATAAGCATAATTAGTCAGAGCGGAAATGGCCAGACACGGCCAAGTATAGTTTAATGCCAGCAAATGTGGCTTGTGCCGTCCTGCTGTCCGGGACACGTGCCCGCTTGTCACCGTTCAGTTACGAACCACATAGCATGTTTTCTCTTTACGAAGGGCACAAAGTCAATTCAAGCTAAATGACAAGATGTATAAATCTTCATTTACTCTTCATTTAGTCTCGTGAGGTGATCAGTGTTAAATGAATCTCTTTCAGGTAAGATGTATCCTGTTGTTTTATGTGCAGAATCAAAGTCACAGTCTTAACATCTGACATTTACAAGGAATTGGCGATTCCTCACAGGTCTTTGTGTGTATATATAGAGTCTGACATATACACTGCTCTTTCTTTATCAAGCAAGAAATCTTAATGGAAATGCCTTTACCTCCTCCTCACTAGCAATCAGCCTGGCTGCTGGACTGCTCTCATAGAAGCAGAGAAAAAAAAAACTACATGGTTTAGAAGGAGATGCCATGGTTGAAGTTTATATTGCTGTTGAGGAATTGGAGTCTGTGTTTTTCATTTCATTTCCTAACTTCATTAATAAATTATGACTTGATTATGACACCAACGGCACGCCCCATGTTACTGTTTTTGTATTCTTGTGCTAAAATATTGTTTTCTTTACACAATATTAGCATCTGGAACGTGTTTAGCAAAGAAATGTATTAAATTGCCCACCTGCCCAACCCAAGCCCTGGCCCTCATCTGTTTGGTCGTAGGCTTTTGGATCATTATCCATTTACAGCAGCTCAGAATGGAGTGTAGCAGCAAATCGCAGATATCAAATCAAGGACATTATACTTTAATAAATAATAAAAACGAATGCGGTGACATTAAAGGACAAAACACTGTTGAGATGTGCTTTTATAGGAAAATAATCAGCTTCTGTGTGATAACACTCTATCTCTAGGCCCTGGAGGACTGAAGCCGCTACATTCATCTGCTCAATTAACTTAAAAAAATACTTTACACTGCTAATCCCCTTATTATCTTCTGTGTGTTGTGGTTTTATATTCTTATTTGTGTTTTCTTTTATTCTCCCTGATTAACATGCAAAACTCGGTAGTCCTACAAACTCTCCTGTGGCGTTGTGACCTATTTTAACTAAGGAAGAGCATTCAAAGACCAGTAAAATTTACAAATACAAAACATATAATTGTGGAATCATTCAACATTGTTAACTAGTATTTCTTAGACATTCCGTAATGTTAATTACGTCAAATGCAGGTCATAAATTTGTCATAGCTAATGAAATGAATAACACATTTCTAGTAGAAAGAAATATTTCTCCTGAGCAAAGTGCACTGTGATATGGGCAAAATACGAAGAAATACAACATCGAGTCTGATATTGCTTTTACAGTACATAACAGTTAAACAAACAACATTTATTATCAACGGATTATGATTTGTTTGCTTATTTAACCAGTTATTTGGCTCCGCCAACACATATCCTTCCGCAGCAGCACATGGACTGGGACTAGAGATCAACAGTTTACTTACTGAGTGCTGAGTCATTTTATATATATATATATATATATAGTTAGGTGTCCAAATGCTGTTATGCCCCATAGCATCACTTACACACACACATATACTGTATATATATATATATATATATATATATATATATATATATATATATATATATATATATATATATATATATATATATATATATATATATATATTATTTATTTTATTTTTTTTTCCACAAGTGATGCTATGGGGCATAACAGCATTACAAAATCTATAATTGTGTCTTGTACTGTACTGTATATACATCCAGCCATATAGGAACCTCTGTAGTCCAACCAACTACCACACAACAACTCCTCTAGTGACAATGACCAACCGAGTGGAAGATCCTGCAAGCAGCCCCAACGACTCATGCCCTACATAACATCTTTAATCCAATGGCATCCTACGTGGCCAGCCCCCTTCATCAGCCACCAGCTAGGGATCAAAGAGAGAAAAGAAGATGCAAACAGACACAGAGGTGGAAATCAAACCCAAATGTGCCAGGCGACATTAAGCTACCGGGCCGCCATCACGTCAAAGTGAAATTGTATTTTTTTTCACATATCTCAGGTAGAAAGCTTGGGTCAGAGCACAGGGTCAGCCAGGATACAGCAGCCCATGGCAGGTCAACACATGTACTATAGATCGGGTCAAAGCTGATAGATTTGTTTTCTTTTACAAATGAGAATTAGGGCCTTTTTAGGTACTTTTTTTCTCAGCAGTCTGACAGAAATCTCATATAAAATCTTTCGAGATTAAAGTCTACTAACCATCTTTTATATTGTTTACATTCATACAGTGCCATTTTATTGAATTAATAATTCATTCATTTAATTATAGTGATAAAATCTGATACAATAAAAAAAAATCTGAATGTTGCACTTTAATTTATAGCGAGGACGTGTCAGCTAAGGGTGGCAGATGGACTTGGGTATCATTGAGCTGCTAATTAGCATGTGTGCAAGCAGTGAGTCAGCAAGTGTGTGCTTGCGAGTTTGTGTGTGTGTGTGTGTGCGCGCTTGAGGGAGAACTGAAGGAAAGGATTCGCACATGGCATTGTTTGTGCATATACAGAATCAAACAGGGAAACATGTGATTATACAGGTTGCGGTTATAAAATTCCAGCTAGGGATATACTCCAGTTCCATCGTGACCATGACCAGGATAAAAGGCTTACTGAAGATGAAGAAATGAATATTTTCTCCATAGTGTTTATGTCAGCACTAAATGTTTCGTTATTTGGAGAAGACAAATATAAAAACAGCAGAAAAACTTGTGTCTGGTAGGCAGGGAGCTCGTCTCAGTATCTGAACGTGATTATTGAGCATGTTTAATCTGTCGACTGTAACGCCTACAACAGGGCGTCTCGACCCCCTGCAGAGTTTATCTGCACACCTAATCAAACACTCTTTGATACCATCTTCTAATGATCGTGACGCTCTCTGTTGGAAAGTTGAATTTTCACTCAGCAGGATTGTACCCCCCCCCCCCACCCCCGCACCCCCATACTCTTACCCCCCGCCCCATCTCTAAAATCAATTTTGAAAACATGCTGACATGCACATTTATTTATTTATTTATTTTGACAAAACCGAGTAGCTACAGGATCGCTGCCTCTGTACAGGAATCAACTCACGTGTTTAGCTCTAAATCTATAATATAATTGCAGTATGTGTGATTGTCTGCTGATGTATGGATGGTGCATGGCGTGTCATTTTTAATATCCAATGCCTCATGTCCGATTAATCATTACTAACAGTGTTAGTACTGGCTTGCTTTCTCTTTTATTTATTAAAACGCTCTTCACGATGACTAATGATCTTTGCTCAGCTAATAAGCCAATGTATTAATGTCAGCTTACTGGCAGGAGACTTTGGGAGAAATTGTCAGCAGACACTAAGGATCATGAGATTTGATTGGCTAAATGGCTTACGGAGTGATAAATCCAGAATAAGCATTACCAAGAATATCCAAAATAATTAACTTGTAATTATAATTGTATAATTATGTTATAAATTAAATTTATGGTATAATAATAATAAAAAAGCTAAAATTTAATAGATCTAGTGCACCTATTGTACCTAGTGTATCCATAGTACTGCTTAAAGAGAATATAATATTTTATTTATTTATTTATTTATTTATTTATTTATTTATTTATTTATTTTACAATGAGCTGCTAGTTATTTAATAAACAGTGTATTTATTGAAGGCAAACCCAATCTCTGTCATAATTTGAGGCACTGGCTGCTACACACAGAGATACATATATGCAGTTAAGGAATTCATAACCATAGTATAAGGAGATATGATCAGGGTCAATAACAGGGAAATTAGAAACACAGAAAGTTTAATATTGGCAAACAAGAAATCATTGGTCTGAGCTTAGCAACACTGTGGCATGATAAGGGTATACATTCCGAAGGATATAAATAAAACCAATTATCAGAAACAGAAAACGAACATGCTAAAATAATAGCGAAAAGAGCTAAAAAGCAAGGATAATTTATTTCAAGGCTATGCATTTAATCTTCAGAAGATCTGTCCCACGGCTGTGAAATGGCAGACATTTTATCTAATAGCAAACGAGACAGAGAACTTGTTAGGCCATAGGAGGCCAAGGATGGAGATGTCTGATATTATTACACTTCAGTTTTGAAATGACCAAGATATACTGGATACACTGGCATCATAACATATAAACTATTAGCCTCCATCACCTTAAGTGGATACTCAATATGTAAACTTTATACATATACTTTATTTATGAATCTATTTATTGCTTATGCTTATAAGCATAGAGAATGTCAATTTTACCCATTAGACTTTTGACCAGGACACAGGTATTTAAAATTGTTCCCTTTTAATGGAACAAAATGATTGAATTTGAATGAATACTTTCACATGAACTCAGGAGAACATTAAAATCAATCTTATAATAATAATAATAAATATTATTATTATTATTATTATTATTATTATTATTATTATTATTATTATTATTATTATTATAAGTAGTAGTAGTAGTAGTAGTAGTATTATAAGATTGATTTTTATTGATTATTGATTATTATTATCATTCATAATAAAAATAATAATAATAATAATAATAATAATAATAATTATTATTATTATTATTATTATTATTATTATTATTTTTTTATTATTATTATTATTATTATTATTATTATTATTATACAATTAACATATACTAAAGGAGATGGTATGGTGTTATGGTGATTAACATGCCCTTGCTCCTCCAGGGCCAAGGGTTCGATGAGAATTAAGGATATTAATGTTGGGAGACATCCTGCCCATGCAACCTATAGTGCTGTCATTTCTTACCAAAGCCCCTCAAAGTTTTTGGTTTTGTGATTACTCAGGAAACATGAAGCACTAGCGAGCTTCTCAGGGATTTCTATGAAATCTAGGATCTCCTTTATTTGGTGTCCAGTGGATACACCTGCTCTGGCTTTTGCTTCAGGTGGCTTAGAAGAGTCTTAATGATACCTGAAGGTTTTCAAGTCCTTATATACAGAGCTGTGACAAATGGCATTAACTTGTTCTTCTTTCCCCCCAGTGAGCTTAGTATGATGTGGTCAGTCCCCAGTGCACTTTGCTGACTCTGCCGATCCCAAGACAAAACCAGCACGAAAACGTATATACGTATATAAAGATGAAAGATGAACATTGGTCAATAAAAATAGCAATATTGTGAGTACAAAAGCAATATTTTAGGAATAGCATTAGGTATGTAGAACAATGAACAATTGTGTAGTGTTATAATTATTGTCTATTGTTATTTAGGAAGGCCATGTACGATGTATGATGTTCCACAGTATAATTTGTGGCTTTGACTGTGACTGCAATACATTATTAATATATTAATGTTTAGCTACTGGTAAATATTCTTCTTGTTTTAATGTGCTTTTTTTTTTTTTTTTTTTTTTTTTAATTCTCCACTTGCCTGACAGATCACAAAATAATCTGGCATGCCCTTTGGTGCGTATTAGCACCTTCATCAGCTTGATGCAAATATTTAATAAGTTAGAACTGACGTGATTTTTATGCTTGTGTTGTTGTACGCTTCTCAAGAATTTTCCTGCTGCAGTGCATCAATTTGATGGACAGCTCTGGATACGATCAAGCTCTATGGTACGTCAAGATCTTTTCCCTGCCACGTAGTGCTCATATTCAAAACTTAAATGAGTGACAGATCTAACGTAAATTCTCTGGAAAATAATATGTCCAGCAAGGCAGACTCCTGAGTATTTTATTTCAACCTTCACATTGTCAAAAGTAGTTTTCATAAGTGCCTTAAAGAAACTTACTATAGGGGAGAAAAGTTGGCAGTTGATCCAGCTACCAGCTACTGGATCCAAAATCAGTGTAAATTTTCAGATACTCAGCTCTGCCACGCACTCTTACAACCCTCATGCATCTGTCTTCAGAGCTGTGCAGTATGGACACTCATGCCCTTGTCCAAGTTTCCATTCTGACTGGTCAGAAGGTGTTGGTTCCTTTAGTTTAACTATAGCATTTCTTTTAATTAATCCAAGTATAAGCATAGTTAAATTACTGTGGTATGGAGCATGGTTATGTTAAAAAAAATATTTACAGTGGTAACTGTATAGTAATAATCATACATTAATGGATTTCTTATGAAAGGACACCCAGAATGGTTAATTAGTAATGACAAAGGAGCTTTAATTGGTTAACTAGTCAGCGTTCTGGACTTGACTGACAACATGGACTTTAAGGTCAAAAAGCCTGTAATTAATGTAGCTAGCAGACATTTTTCACTCACTACAGTACAGACCAAACGTTTGGACACTCCTTCTCATTCAAAGAGTTTGAATTTGTCTTATGGTAAGAAAAAAGCAGCTAAGCGAAGAAAAACGAGCGGCCATCATTACTTTAATAAATGAAGGTCAGTCCGTTTGAAAAATTGGGAAAACTGAACGTGTCCCCAAGTGCAGTCACAAAAACCATCAAGCGCTACAAAGAAACCGGCTGACATGCGGACCGCCCCAGGAAAGGAAGACCGAGAGTCGCCTCTGCTGCGGAGGATAAGTTCATCCGAGTCACCAGCCTCAGAAATCGCAGGTTAACAGCAGCTCAGATCAGAGAGCAGGTCAATGCCACACAGAGTTCTAGCAGCAGACACATCTCTAGAACAACTGTTAAGAGGAGACTGTGTGAATCAGGCCTTCATGCTAGAATATCTGCTAGGAAACCACTGCTAAGGACAGGCAACAAGCAGAAGAGACGCGTTTGGGCTAAAGAACACAATAAAGAAAACTCGCTGAATGAGAAGGGGTGTCCAAACTTTTGGTCTGTACTGTAGTTTATGTGTAAACGGCAACATGCAGTCATTAGTACCACTAGTAATAGAATCCTGGCATCAGTGGTGGGCAAAATACACAAACCTTCTAATTGAGTGAAAGTAGAGGTTGTCTTTGGGGGGGAAGTAAAAGTAGAAGTTACAGTACCAGTCAAAATTTGGTCACAAATTGGGATTTATTTATTTACATGGAATTAGGTTGTTAAGTAACAACAAAACCTAGTGGTATTTTGAGACACAAAGGTCAGCTGTTCTGGAACCGTTTTTGCAAGAACAGTATTGTCAAGTGCATTTATTTGCAAAACCCATCAAGCACCAGGGTGAAAACATGGCTCTCATGAAGACCTTCCCAGGAAAGCAAGACGGAAACTTCATCAAAGTTCATTTAGAGTCACCAGACTCAGAAATCACAAATTAACAACCAGCACCTCAGATTAGAGCCGTTATGAAGCCTGACAGAGAATAAATAGCAGACACATGTCAATATCAACTGTTCATAAGAGATTATTGTATATTTTGGATGCCTTCAGCATTGGTTTAGTATCAAAAGTACAAGGTTTGTATTAGCTAACATTTGCCTATTTCAGCAAATGTTTCTTAGCTTCAAACATTACTAATGAATGTGGTTAGGTAACATAACATGCAGTAACGTAGGTTTGCTGTTCTTTAGAGCTGAGTAAACATGAAAGTATCCTCTAATTATGCTACTCATTTAAAGTAAATAAAATAATTTAAGACAATAAAGTCAATATTCTTTTTCATTATGACCTCCATCGTTTGGATCAAGTAGATACTGTAGAATAAGGAGTGTCAGATTAACTAGAATACAGCTGTTTCAGTGTGTCAGATACAGATTTAACCAGGAGTTCAATTGGGATTTGTGAGGAACGGGAGCCCATGTGGATGTGGTATGGTGGGAGCTCAATGACACTGTCTCTTTTCATCTTCTTTATGACACTATATGACAAACACACTTCCACCTCCATTATTTCAGGGACTGATATCTCAAATTTAATCTAAATGAACAAATACCAATACCACCAGGAGGAAGTGTCAAAAAAGAACTGTTGGTAATTGGTGTGAAGCAAGACTGAATTTTAAGGGGGGGAAAAAAAGTCTGTAGACTTTACAGGTCTACATTAAAATACATCGACACTTTTCATTTGTTTTTTATGTTGAAAACACTGAAAGTTATGCCAATGAATAAAAATAGACATGAAGTACTAGTTGAAGTACAGTACTAGGTACAGTACATGCTGTCAAACCAAAAGTACTATACAAGTACCCCACTGACAAACAGAATCAATCCAACTTGTGTTACTGATTTAAAACAAAATGGTTCAACAATGAACTCTATACACTTTACTTAAGTGCAAAAGTAAAAGTATCAAACTTACTTAAATACCCCCCAAAAAAGTGTAAGTGTAAAAATTAAATATAATGAAAATTCTCAAGTACCTCAAAATTGTAAACATGTCTTAGTAACTTTGCACAACCTACAGTATCTACAGTAACCTACAGACTGAGTACAATAGCTTGACTTTTCATTAGTAGTCCAACTATCTTTTGCCTTATATTTCCTTTATGTCAGTGTTTACTTTATGTCCACATTTCCTGCTTTGATGATACCTTTCAACTGTCTTACTTCATGCTACTATAAGAGTGTCTTAGTAACTGGCAGTCATGACACAGAAATACTCAATTCACATTAGACATTTGATTTTAGAAATGAAGGCAAAGGTGTCTTGGATTTACGTTTTTCCTGCAAGACAATGAGAATGAACTTAGATTTGAAGCCTTTTTTTTTTTTTTTTTCCCCCAGGAAGCACTGCATTGGGCCCTACCAACACAAGACAGGCCGGCATCATTTACCCCATGCATCAACCTTCATGATGTGCTTGTACCAGCCAACGTTTACAATAGAGGAGGCCCAACTGCATTAATACTTTCCTGAGCCATAAGAGACTCCATGTCAGGCAGGTTTACAGCAACAGCACTATGATGAGATTTGATCAGCAGATACTCCCAGTCGGTTCTCCACTGTCTGAACCAAGCGAAGCATGTTTGCAATATTTTCCAACAGGAAATGTCGAAAAGCTTGTGTGTTTGTTTATACAGTACTTTCAGATAAACTGTATTGTTTTTTGTACTAATTCTCTGTTTTCTTGTAACTGGGTGAGATGTACAGTACTCCATGTCTTGCCAAGGCAGCTTCCACATTTTCTTGGCTCCAAAGATGTTTTCAAGAGCTGTTGACTCCTGATCACAATGTGGTTAGCATGCTCTCTAATGCTTGTTCTAAGAATCCATGTCTTGATAAATTATTATTATTATTATTATTATTATTATTATTATTATTATTATTATTATTATTATTATTATATATTTTTTTATTATTATTTTCAATTTCTGAGATTTATCTTCAGGTTTCCATTGAATTTTTTTCATCTTCAAACAAATAGAAAAGCATGTAGAAGTAGTGTACAACCAGCTGAAAAAAAAAATATTTCTAATACTTTGTTTAGTGCAAAAGGTTCAGCAGAAGAGCAACCACGATGTTCCCCTCTGCAGGGTCTGATCTTCAGCATAGACAGCTGGCTCGATCAAAATAAGTTAACATACCATACAGTAATCAGAGCTGTTGTTTGAGCTGAAGTTGAAGTATGTGATGATCCTGGAGTTCCATCAACACCAGCATGTGTTACAAACCTGCATCTGTAAAACCATTTCAAATAAAACATAAAAATGGATTACTTTGACAATAAATAAATAAATAAATAAAAATAAAAATGTATCATATATATATATTTTTATATTCTACTGCACTTGCACCAGTAAATTATTCAAAAATTAATAATAAATTAAAAAGAAATAATTGAAAATTGTGGTTAAAAATTGAAATCAGCCAGATGTGGAAAATGTCATATTATGTATGCCCCACCATATCCCAGCATGACATACTGTAGAAATACAAGAGTTGACCAACGATTACTGAATGATACATACTGTGTATGGCCATCTAGATGCCAAAAACTATTAGGAAATAACACCTGGTATTTTTAGCTGTGACCTGGTCTCATTTCTGGGCTGCAGCAGCTGGATCAGCGTGGTACAACGTCTTCAATCCCTTCAGCATGCAGGTGAACCCGCATCATCTGAAAGCAGTTTAAAATTGAAGACACTTAAGGTAAAGTACCTTTTGTATAAAAAGAATACGCAGTAAACCTAAAAGGAAATATGTTGTACCTGTAGTATGGTTACTGAATCCGATCTTGGCCTCCTGAGGTGCTCCTCTAGGTTGGCCTAAATTACCAGATTGAATCTGCTGAGACTTCTTGCTGATATCTGAAAATACTTCATTTTTTTATGCAGATTTGAAGAGGAACAGCCCACCATCCATCCTGTGGCTCTTTCAAGCCTTTAGTGAGCCATTAGCAACTTAATTCACTTTCTTATCCTTAATGTCAGGAGCAGATCTACCATTAAAATCTTCCTAAAATATGAATCCATAAATTAATAAACAAAATAATAGGCTTATACCGTTACATGCCAATTAATGTCATAAATATAAGTATTGGTTTGCAATACCACCTTGCTCTATCACACATTTTCCACACAAGTAGACGATGTCGTTTCTGAGCTGCCAGTGATCCAGACCACATCTGCCCTCTGGACCTGTCTGACTCGTCCTGGTGTCCTGTTTCTGGTTGGAGATCTCGTCGCGTGAATGCCCCGTGTGGTCTGCCTGGGATGCGTGTGGTGACTGGGGACGGTTCCACTTTTCCCTGAAGATGGTCCTGGCCTCAGTTGATGCTGTCAGCTGTTCTCTGAGGAGTCATGACTGCAGTCACTTGATAGTTCAGGACTGGAGTTTCAAACGGTCTACCTGAGCCTCCAATGTCGATATGGACTCTATATTAACTTACACACATTCAGCCTCCTAACACACATTATGATGGCAGCTCAATGGCTGTTATCCGTTATCACCCAGATGAGGATGGGTTCCCTGTTGAGTCCGGTTCCTCTCAAGGTTTCTTCCTACTGCCATCTCAGGGAGTTTTTCCTTGCCATCATCCTTGGCTTGCTCATCAGGGACAATCTTATCATTTTGATTCATACACATTCACATTTCATACAAACATACATAATTCTTTTGATGGTGTTAAGCTGCTTGGCGGCAATGTCAATTGTTAAAAGCGCTATGCAAATAAAATTGAATTGAATTGAAGTAGATCTTTTCCAAATCCCAGTTGCTGTCATTTTCTGATCGATTTCAGATCTTCCTACCAACACGCAGCTATTTTCTCCAAGCCATTTGTGCCAAGAAATATGATTTAAAATGACAAATTAAAATGAATAAAAGGCGACATTTGTCTCCTCATTTTTTCCTTTTTTTTTTTAAAGTTTTTAAGTAATAAGGTTTGAAACCTGTATTATAAGGCTTTTATTGTATTTGGGCAAACAAAAAAAGGAAAAAAAATCCTACTGAAAGAGTGATTTCTTCACTGATCAGCCACAACATTTAAAAGCACCCAGTGGTGTTATCTTTGTGGTTGTGATACACGCGGTGTCTGAACACCTCCGCATGACAGCCACAACATAAAAAATAATGAAAAGATGTTAAATTGGTGTGTGGCATGTGTGCATTTTTCCTTTTTTGTAGTGTTAAATGCTGTTCTACACAACATTAAATCCACTGTTAAATAGTGTCCTATATATTAAAGGGAAGTATTTTTATTATTATTGATTGATTAATTGATTGATTGATTTTTTCTTGGGGGGGGGGGGGGACCCCAAATACCTAAAAAACAGATACCTAGGTCTTTAGTCATGGTTTAAGATTGCTTTAAGTGACTTAGCTGTACAGTCATCTAGAGGAAGTTCATTCCACCGCCTAGGACAGAAAACGGTCTAGATGCATGCCTTTCAGTCGATCGGTGCTGGAGGATTGGAGGTAACATGGTTCAGTGTGTGTTTTTAGCTTTGTTTTGAATTTGATGTGGGCAGCTACAAGAAGACAGTGGAAGGATTAGAGAAGTGGGGTGATGTGGGGGACTGCATCCAAGTCATCAACTAGTAGACATTGGCCATAACAAAATAAATGCTTGCCATACTTCAGCATCTACTACTACTGCTAATGTTACTCCTAGTCCTACTCCTACTCTTACTACTAATATAGACATTAAAAAAAAACACTATTGAAAACTTTATGATTACACTCTAGTCAGAATCATCTATTGAATCTCGCCTTTTCAGTATTTCTTGCCAGCCAGGAATAAATCCGCTCCACCCCACGCATCATACGCATAATTGTATTCCCCTCAAACTGTTAAATTCTTTTTTTCAGTAAAATCATCTATGCATTTGAGCACAAGCTGCTGAAAAGACTGCGACCAGAATACAATGTGTGTGTTTTCCACCTTTGATTGTAAACTCACTCTGAGGTAAAGAAACCTGGTAGAGTAAGGTTTAAAAAGAAAGAAAGAAAGAAAGAAAGAAAGAAAAAAAAAGAGAAAATTGTAAAACATTACGCCTGATTTTTTTTTCTGCTCTTTTACACATTTAATTTCATGCATGCTGTGAGGTGTACCACAGGAGTATTTAAAACACGTAGAGCTTGGTGCCAATGACCCACAAGTCTAATTCTTCATGTTACCAATTTGAATGTTTGAAATGCGTGTAAAATTTCTGCCTGAAAAACATTAAATTTTATATAAATTTTATAAACATTCAAAAACTCCCTGGCAGGAGCCGCACCTAAATGAATGACATTTACTGTATCATGTTCATCAGTATTGAATGAATGGGAGGACTGGTAAAATTGAGTAAAATAAAATATGCACTAACAGTGTGTTCATGCTTCCTAGTTCGGTTTATTAGTTTGGACCAAAGTATACAAAGCAAACAGATGCATTTAGATATCTGCAAACAAAGTTTTGACGATATTCAAAGGAAGGTGAAGGTCTGAGAGTAAATTATTATGAGCCCGAGAGTAAACGGCAGAGTGTGGACCGGAAACATCCTCAATTGATGAACTGAGAAAAAGTTAAAAAGTCGACCAGCAACTTGAAAATTCGGCACTGCTTAGTTGTTCTGGGATTCTTATCTCAAGGGCCAGAAGTATTGGAACAGTATCAGTAAAAAAGGTGCAACAATCAACAGTGCTCGTTACAGTGAGACGCTGACTGAAGAGCTGAGGACTAAACTTCAGATTAAACACGACTGCTATCCGAGGGCATTGTGATCGCGCTATTTGTATTTTTTCTTTTGTAAAAGTTCATGGAAAAATTATACAGTCAGAGTGCGGATCTTTTTTGACTCACCCTAGTATGTATAGTATGTGTGTGTGTGTGTGTGTATATACAGTATGATTTTATATTTTATTTATTGTAGTATTTTCTAATAACTAAAGAAAAATTAACAAATACTGGTTTACTTGCTGAGATGTTTATTTTTTCCCCAGTCCTGATGGTGTGGGGAAGGAATCTTAATTCCTGATCTAGTAAACTAGCATTAGGATATGTTAAACTCTATGGAGGTTGGTTTAGTTTATTTAGAACATTATTTAAGTTGATCAGTTTAGAAGTCTTCTCATACTTAATATTATTATTATTATTATTATTAGGGCCCAAGCACTATAAGGTGCGCAGAACCCTCTTGTTTTCCTAAGGATTATTTTTTTTCCCAATTCTTTTTGGAATTTTCTGGGGTCTTAACATGCTCAAGAACTCATGAAACTTGGCAGACAGGTTGGAATCTGCTGCCATCAGGATGCCTAAGAGTCTCGTGGCCCCCAGGGGCAACGACACAAGATTTTGCTGCCCAGCTCATACACACTTTCAAAGTTATTAATAATTTTTCGGTGTACGTTTAAGACATTATCACGGCTGACCCGTTTGAGATATCAAAAATCCCTCTGCAATTTTGCATCCTCAATGTCTTTAGATCTCTTTGGCCCAGTTTGGTAGCGATTGTATAATTTCCCTAGGAGGAGTATATCAAAATCCATTGGGTTTGTTTTTGCGAATGACCCAAAATAGCCGGCCTCCTGTTGAGTTTAGCCCAGGACATGCAAAAGTTGTTCGCTCGATGAGCTCTAAATGTGTACCGAGTTTTGTGTGCCTATGTGAAAGTGTGTATGAGCTATGCAGCAAAATCTCGTGTGGGGGCCCCTGGTGGCCCCAGGCCACGAGACTCTCAGGCATCCTGATGGCAGCAGATTCCAACCTGTCTGCCAAGTTTCATGAGTTTTTGAGCATGTTAAGACCCCCGAAAAGTCCAAAAGGGTGGGAAAAAAAATCCTAAAGAAAACAAGAGGGCCCTTCACACACTATGACGACATAGGGCTGATGTCATAGTGCTTGGGCCATAATAATAATAATAATAATAATAATAACAAACAAAAAACTCACTGGGCAAAGACAACAGCAGAATTGAGTGTCCAGCAGGTTTGCATGTCCGTGTTCGTGTCATGCGGTCACACTGTATGATTGTGCTCTATTTACAGCATGGCGTCCAAGCACAGCAGAAAATAATCATATGTTTCAAGAGGGATTTAAAATACAATAAAACAATAATCACACTTCATACTGTATGGCAGCAGCTTCTATACAGTAACGCTTTATTTTCCCCCACAGCCACATAGAAAACAGCAACTCAGGTCACATCTCACCTGTAAATTTTCTCAAAGGACAAAGGAGAAATACGCCTTTATGGCCGATCTGAGTGGAGATAAAAGCACAGAGGAGCTCATGTAATATCGGAAGTTTCCCAGGACCTGATGTACAGTGCGCTTTACGCGGTCCCTACAGAGCTGTAAAAACAACAGATTCAGGCCTGCTGCTAAATTCTGTAATTAAACGTAAATATTTGTGCAGGTTGCCGGGCTCCGTGTCGTTTCTGTGTGGCTGAGTGAAATCCAATTGAGCTGACTCAGAAATAGGTTTTTAACCCTCCATTGCATTCCATATTAACAGCAAAATGCTTTCACAACACATGCTGGGTTTAACTGGTTTGTGGTTACACCTCATTCATGTTAAACACTATCTGGGGAAACAAAACCCATCATGGGAAGTAGCAGCCATCAGACCAGCCATACACACACACACACACACACACACACAGACAGTGAGTTCTGACAGGACATTGCTCTCTTCACAAAACACACGTCAGGCTGATTTATCAGCTGCAGGAAGGAAATGATTACAGCGAGCATTAAATCAATACAATGAACAACGGTTGCGCTGCGGTTCTGCCGCCTTCCTTCTCCATCTTTTCCTCCTCTTCCTCCTCATCTCTCACCCCATTTCTCACCTCCCTAAATCTTTCCCTCGCTTTCCCCCCCTTCCATTTTCCAATTAAGCTGTAAGACACAGAAGTGCCTCGGTTCTATGCAAACTTTATGAACTGGTGTAACTCCATGCAGTTGTAGCTGACGTCTTTTTATGCGCTTATGCCGTGTGATGAAGATGAGGAGTTTGATTTGTTGACAGCCGCAATGGGGAGGATGAAAGGAGAACACCGTTACCAGGTTTAGTGTCTAAGTAAATAACTTTTATTGCCAACTTGAATAAAAAGTGCATTAGCCCTAAAATGCAAGCTTTTTAGAACAGACACGTGGGTAATTACATTTCATACAGGTTATTTATTTATTTATTTATTTATTTTTATGACTACATAATTACAATACAATACAAACAGGTGATTCAAAATGTTTCACAAGCAATTCTTTCACGTTATTGATGTTTAATTACATGTGATTCTGATGAATAAAAAAATAAATAATGACCCTAATAACCCTAATAACACTAACCCTAACCCTAACCCTAACCCTAGATTTATTTTCAGGTTTGATATTGATGCACAATTAATATTGTTCACGTCATAATCACATGATTCTGAAACTTCATTATTCATGTTAATATTCGCATGTGACCCCGACATATGAGTCATTATATTCACGTATGATCCTGCCAGAATTGATTGAGATTCACGAGTGATTTTGCTACATGATTAGATCATTGTCACATATAATTCTGACATAGGAATTATTAATATTCCTGCTTAATTTTGACACGTGATTTATTAAGATTTACATATGGTTCTGAATGTTTTTGTTTGTTGTTACATTTGATTCTAGCATTTTTGGTTAGGTTTGATCCTGCCACATGATGAAAAAATTCTGATTCAAATTCAAATCTTATTTGTCACATACATAGTCATACACACACTGTAAAGCCTAATGCTCAAAGTAATTAAACACATTGAGTGCTGTTAACTTAAATAATTACAATTAGGTCAAATTAATAGAACTTAATGAGCATTTAGAACTTTTTGGTATTTATGAGCTTGTAGAAATGACACTTTTCAAGTTAGCTGAACAAATTTGATATTTTAAGTGATCGTAAGTACTTAAGTCACAGTAAGTGTCACCTTAAAGTTACCACCAATGTAAAATCTATAGAGGACTCGTGGCTCAGACCATGTGAAAGACCCGGGTTCGATTCCGGGCCGGATTGTCTGCAACAATTTATTTGATTTGCAACAAGTTCAACAAACTCAAAAAATGATAGTTCTGTTTACTTAAAATTGGAAACATCATAACTTAAAAAAAAAAAAAAAAAAATTGATGTAACTGATTACCCCAAATATTTTTATTTTTGCCAACTTACGATATGCAGGGAAATGCTTATACGACCGCCCGTGACCTTAAAATAAAAGAACAGGAAAGAAAAAAAGATTATTAATAAGAAATACGTTCTGGAATAAAATATAGAATGAGCTAGCTGAAGGAAAAAAAAATGAAGATAGGAACAAAATATAAAAAATAAAAAAATATATATAAAAAACTTAGCTGTACAAAAAGTTTCACAATCTTCCTGGTATTGGTCCAGCAACTGCTTGCTGTAGATTGGGTGCAGGTCAGGAAGCTCTCTCTCCACTGGACTCTTCTTGATCACTGGGATCTGGTAGTTCCTCTCCTGCTTAGTTCCGAAATCCACCATCAGCTGCTTTGTCTTGCTGACGTTCAGGAGAAGGTTGTTCCTCTGACTCCAGTTCTCCAGATTTCCAGTCTCTTCCAGACAGGCCGTCCCATCACGATGGTGTCATTGGTCAACTGGATGATGGTGGTAGAGTTGGTAGTGGCCAATGATTTAAAGCATGAGGGGATTACCAACTGGTATAATGAGAGGTTAAGCATCTCTGTGAACACAGGTGCTACGAAGTGCTTTGAGAGGCCGGTCAGAGGCGTCATCATTTAATGTCTCTGTTGTTACTTACACGCCATTCATTTGTTTAACCATGTTATTCATACTGCTTCAGAAATTACAGTTATGATTTGATTTCGACACTGTTCCATATTTTCGATTTAACAAGAGTTTGATGTTTGTTTATTTATCCATTTATTTATTTATTTATTTATTTATTTATATTTACATGATTCATTCATCTTTATGTGAATTTATGCAATGATCCATTTCCTGTCCCCTGGGATTTCTTTCTTTCTTTCTTTACTTACTTAAGGACTTACTTACCTGCTTAGAAACATCATATCAGTTGGATGCAGAAAGCCACCTTGACCCCGATCATAGAATCTCTCAGCTCGCTCTCACTCACCTGTTTATCGAACCTGTGTCACCTTTTCACACGTCTGTTTCTGAGTGCAGCTTTCTCTTTTAGTTTTGCTTTGGGACTCCTACTAAAGAATTTCTTTTTTACACACACACACACGCACACGCACACACACGCACACAGCTCTCTGAAGGGCACTTTGTGACAGTTCATTTCTTCCCACAAGATGCTTGGCTCACTGCAAATTAAATGAGCTCTCTCTCTCTCTCTCTCTCTCTCTCTCTCTCTCTTTCTCTCTCTCTCTCTCTCTCTCTCTCTCTCTCACACACACACACACACACACACACACACACACACACACACACACACACACACACACACACACACACACAGACCTAAAGGTGAATAGAGCAACTCCACTTCTTTTGATAAAAGAGCCAGAAAGGATCAGCATTCATTTAGACCCAGAGACTCTCCTCTCCTAACAGTGAACTAAAGGCTCTAATTCAGCTTAGAAGTCAAAGATAAAGAAAGGAGATGGAGATGGAGGTGAAAGCAGAACAGCATGGTTACATGGTTACTGACTGATTATTATTAACTGGCTCCTTTTGGGCTGCGCTACATGTTTAATATCGGTGAGGATGAAGACGAGGCTGAGGAACGCCAGCAAAATAATTGAAAGAGGGATTGGTGTTGTATAATTGATAGATGAATATCCTAAGATCAAGTGAAGGCTTGTGAGTCTTAAAGGAGATGAAGCCATATCGAATAAAGATCAAGAAGGGAATCCAAAAATATTTTTCAGGCCATGGCAGTATTTCAACTACTCAGCATCATCCATACTTTACAGAAGAAATTAGGCTTTTATTTTTGCCTCAAATAAAGAAATATACTGTATTTTGCTTTTGTGTAAAAAAAAAAGAAAAAAAAAAAAGGACAAAATAAGGATCGTGTCCAATACTCAAGATCAAGTCAAGTCCAAGAACAAGTCCCAATGAGTCTAAGACAAATCCAAGGAAATACAGAAAACCTCTTACAGCGCTATGCAGAAGCCAAGGGAGTCAGCGTTTTATGGTGATAGATTAAAAAATATGTTCTTTATGTACAGTGTTGGGGGACGTTACTTTTTAAAGTTTTTAAACTATTTACATTACAAAATGACTTCAAAAAGTAATCCGTTACATTACTGCGTTACTTTCTGATAAAAGTAACTAGTTCGAGTACTTTTCCATTGCAGAAAATGAAAAAAATTTCACATACGCGGTTTCGCGCGGTGGCCGTAAGTACAGTTCATCATGATTCGCCGCGAGTCTCGGCGCTGTGATTAGGTTTCCATCTTTCCGCGCGTCGGCCCTCGCATAGTCAAACCGCATCGGTGAGATAGACGTATAACAGCAGGGATAACAGAGGGGGGGGGGGGGCGGGTTATCGGGGGTGGGGCTTGTAGGACGACTTCGTCACACACACACACACACACACACACACACTAATGGATCAGGAATGACTGCTGTCTGGCTCACGGATTACATAAATTGTCTGAATAACGGATTACGTCTTTAAAAAAGGAACTAAGTAACTGGTTATTTGAATGGCGGACCTAGATTACCTAGGATGCGTTAGATTACTCGTTACATCAAAAAAGTAATCCGAGTGCTCTAACGCGTTTATATAACAACTTCAGCAGCAACTTCACCCTTATTTCCCCTCTCGTCTGTTCCAACTGTATAGTAATGACCGGCCCGATCAGCTGTCATCATCTGCACTGGTTCATGCATTTATTCATTTTTCTTTAATGCTTGAATGATTCATAAGTCACTGTGTGGTTTGACAAGCTAAAAACATTCCTCTGAAATTGGTCAGGTACAGGGACTGGACTGAAAATGAGAGTCACGAACTTGTGAGTCCAAATATTGTGAGTCTAATGAGAGTCCAAAAATGTGAGTCCTGCAGGAAGCTTGGAAAAGTGTTTCTGGTTCTTTGGAAGCAAAACACAAAGAAACGGGATGGGGATCAGGATTTTTATACACTACTTTATATTCCCGACAAGGAGCATTTGATCATGATCAACCTCTCACTCACTCACTCATCGTCTATACTGCTTTATCTTGTATCCTGGGGAGACTTACGGCTAGAGGTGGTTTACACCCTGAACGGAGTTTCCAATTCATTGCAGGCCACACACACATTCACACACTATGGGCAACTTGGGATCACCAATTAGCCTAATCTACAGTACATGTCTTTGGACTGTGGGAGGAAACCCACCAAGCATGGGGAGAACATGCAAACTCCATGCTCACAGAGGCAGGAATCAAACCTAAGGCGGGACTCGAACCCGGACTCTGGAGCTGCAAGGCGACAGTGCTAACCACTACACCACTGTGCCGCCTCATGATCAACTACCATATACATCATTTTGCTCATGCACAAATACAGAATTTGGCATAAAAGATCCCCCTGTCACCCACAACTACTTAGACTTTACTGTAATTGAAATTATCTTCATCAGGCTGTTTTTCATCAGGATCCTTCATCAGGATGTTTTTGTTACAGCATCCCAGCAGCATGATGGTTTTGGTGTTTAAATCCCCAGCAATGTTGGAGTACCCGGCCCATTGTTACAGCATGTGCATTACCATACCACTGAGAATGAGGCACCAAACTATTAATATTGACCTCTTAGGTGGCCTCATTGTGTGAATCAACAAATGTGTATTACGCATGAATAAACATGCAAAAAAAGTGCATAGGGTCATATTCAGGGATGGCGACTTACATTAAAACACGTACAATATTTAATAAAGGGAACAGTGCATGTATTTAGAGTTGGATAACACTCATTTTCTGTTTCCCCCATGCAGAATAAAGAAATCACCAGTGTGTAGATTACACAGAACTGTACAATGAAGGAAATATGGTAATATATGGAGAAAATGATGAGCATTGAAATAAATACATACTGCTGGGGTCCAATGTAATACAAGGGGTGTTGAAGTCAAACCGGGACATTTGATTGTACAGAATAACAGAACACAGTTCTGAACACAGTACACTAATGCACTTAACCCCATGTTTCACTAGTGCTTGGATACCATCAAGGAAGAACGTTTTCTCCATGTGCCGGAGTCATGATCAAACCGCCTGGTTCAAATCAGAAATGCTGGCCTTCCGGGAACTTCCGGGAACAAACATGGCTTGGAGCAAGTTCAGGAGTGTACAAGGGATATGGTGGTAACTCCCAGCCGAGTTCCTGAAAAGTGCAAGTGGTGGTGGTGAATGATTGTGTTGACACCAGCAACAATGGGGTTGAGTTCCCACATACAGATGGCTATCATCTGCATATTTGTGACTAGTTTTCTATCGGTTCTGGCATTCTGATGTTCTGCTTGCAGAACGTGCATGGGAACGACGGCAGTGGGCTCTACGCCACCTCGACCGGGATCGTCATTCATTTGTGGATGTCGGTCATTCTTTAAAAACGTTTGCACCATTCAAATGTTTTACTCTGTTCCTGTTGTTTCTCAGTCTCCCAGGTGTTTTGTGTTTTCCTGATTTCTTTCTGTCTTTATCTTGCACCTGTTTTTATCACTGTTTCGATTACTGTATTTTTTCCCTGTTTTACTTTTGGTTTGTGTATGTTTTGTAGTTATACGTTTTGGATGGAAAAAAATATGTGTCAGGACTTTTACTTTTTGAAGGAAAAGGCCGGTGTGTCCACCTCTGAACAAAAATTATCATAACAAATTCATAAACTAATATATATATATATATATATAATGATCCTTACAAAGCAACAAGCATGCTTTGATTGTGCCAGTGACACCAAAGTACCACATGTGACTTTTTGACTCTATGCCCAGCATGTTTTAAATAATAAAACAATTCATACTAAATATTGATTGTTGTATAGCAAATTAAATTGTATGAAATCTATTATCTTTATTGTAATTAAATTATATATATATATATATATATATATATATATATATATATATATATATATATATATATATATATATATATATATATATATGACAATAACTTTTACTTTTGTCCAGCACTGCATGTTGCTCTATGCAAATTCTTAGTCGTAATTTACACATTAACTGCTACAAATTTGGTCATAAATTCAACAAAATGTCTTCAACACTCATTATTCATAAGAACATAATAGCGTTTGATCCAGCACATGCTACATTTTTTTTTTCACACTCAGTGAAACCTGAAGCTTTTACTTCAAGGCACAGTATAGCTATTCAGTCTGATGTACAAAGCTTTTGTATAAAATCTTTACTTCCCATGCATAAATTCAACTCTGAATACAACTGCCAGAGCATTTACATTTTATCCAGTCCCATCGTGTACAGTTTTGATTAGTAACCAGGCTGATTGCGGATCCACTACAGCTCATATACGCATTCTTGAAATCTGCGGACATCTGCGGAAATGGCATTCAAATGGTTCTGTCTATAGCGTTAGGTGTGTAATTATAAAATCAAAATGCACATTGCAATTACTCTCCGCAGACTCTGTTTGACTGTCTTAAAAGTGTGACAGCCGAGGAAATTAGTATGGACTAAAAACCCAGTAAAATAAATTAGTTTAGACAGAAGCACGAATGAATACCATGTTGAGTCTCAGCTCCCTTAACATCTCTGTTAAACTCGGCTAGTCCTCGTCTGAACGTTATTCTAACCACAGTATGTTCACTTCTAAAATAGCTGGTCAGATCACTCAGAAACACACAGAAGAAGAAACATCATCAGATAAAGACAGCGGAGTGTTTAGTACATCAAATTGAAAATGGTTAAAGATCTTGACTGGATTAGAGTGCATCACGCAATCAATTTAAATATGCAAGCTAATCAGTACTGTGTGTGTGTGTGTGTGTGTGTGTGTGTGTGTGTAAGTGTACAGTAGGTGCTTGAACATATACCAAGTATGAAGCCTTGAATTCTTGCAAAAAAAAAAAAAAAAAAACAAGAGAAAATAAAAAAAATATTCACACCTCCACAAAATACTCGTCAGCTTCAATTAACCAAGTAACTAAATAAAAAAACTGATTTTCTCACAGAGCTGAATGAATTCACGAGCCACGGATTTGTCGAGAACCAGGCACTACGGCGAGGAGGCTCTAAATATAATCGTGGAAGGATGACGCATGTATGCGCATTAGGTTTGGAATGCTATTTAGCTGTGCACCAAAATAAAATATATTAAAATAATATTTCACCTGAGGTGTGGGTGACACCTACTGTATCAATGCTATGAGTTTTTGTTGTTGTTATTATTATTTATTTATTTATTTATTTATTTATTGATGTATGTGTTTACGGTTGGTAAATGTTGTCCTAACCTAATCCCTGTCACAAAATTTCAGCTCTCCATATGAACAATAAGGCTGAGTTCTTTAAAGGGCCCATATTTAAAGGGGGGGGGGGGATCTTCATATATGAGGTCACACTGGGTTTGCGGGAGGCTTGTTTAAACCTGTGCCGATAAAAATGGAAAAAAGTATTTGTTTATGTATTTATTCATTAGTTTGTAAAAAGAGATCGAATCTAAAATGTGAATTTTGACTTTGTTGTCAAATTATAAAAATGAATTATGTTATGAACTGTGAAAATGTGAAAGACGGTCGATTCTGCATAACACTGTAGGCTCTTATTAAGGGAATGATTAAACACTAAGTGCCCTGTTAATATAGGACAATCGTTTTAGCGATAACCTCACATCCATTATGTTTTTACAGGATTTATCATCAGTTTTACTTTATTATGTAAGGTCACCCTTTCTATCGGTCCATAGTGACATTCAAGATGTTACAGAACATCTGCGGAGTTAGTTCTTCCTCTGAATTGGATTATACGTAGCAGCTATTACACACTTTTCTGACTGTTTATCCTTCAGACTAATCAAAGTCCAGGATCCAAAAACGCCGGGGTATATTAAGTCAAACTGCATTGAGATAAAATATTTCATGTGGCCATTTTCTTTAACAATCTGTCATTCATTTTTTTTTATTTTTTATGTATATTGTGCTGTAAAGCAGATAATAGCATTTAACTTTCTGAGCTGCAGCTGTTCAGATGAATTGCAAACACACACATACAAAACACACTGATTGAACAGAAATTGCGTTTCTGGTTATGCCAACTGCGACTTTTCTTCTTCTTGCTCTTTTTTTGTTAAATTGCATAAAGAATGATTTCCACCATAAATGTGACTCTGAAAGACAAGAGACGGGGACAACCCTTGCTCAACCACTCTGACCTAATGAAATGCTTCATTTGTGGTAAGAATGTTTCAGTAGCTAATGCTTCAGGTTTTGACTCAAGTCGCTTAATGCCACAGTGCTCGCAGCGCTCACAGCCAGTCTGTGTAGGTGTTCTCTCTCTCTCTCTCTCTCTCTCTCTTTCTCTCTCTCTCTCACTTTCTGTATTTGGTTGTGACTCAGCCATGTCTTTGGCAGCACCTGAAACCTGTGACATGCTGAATACAAGGAACTGCAATGGAATTTTATACTGAAGAATATGTATTTATACCTCAAGCAAAAATATTGCAGAATCGTCCTCTGGTAAAGCTCAAGTAAGAGAAATGTTAATATCTACAGTACAGTACACATACAGGACTAATTGGACCCCAGTGGTTTTATTTAGCATGGTGCTAGCATGTTTTTTTTTTTTTTCTGCACAGACAGTAGAACAGATAAATGGAGAGGACAAATTATAATTCATATCAACAGTACAGTGCAGCTTGAAGATTGTATCCCATAGAAGTTTAGTAAACAGTCCCGGTTTATCCAGCTTGAACATCTGTATGATCACTAGTACTCACAAAAAAAAAATAATAATATTACAGAGCAAATCCCACAGACAAAACCTCTCCCATTTCCATTACTGTCTATTCATAACCTGAGAATTTGAATCTGCCATTCACTGCCAATCGTTTTTTACACCTCACTGAACATTCAGACCTTTCTGACATTCACCTTTTCAAACACATCAGGTCCGCGACGTTTTACTCATAGCTCAAGAAGAAGCCTTGAGAGTACACTCCGTCAGGCAGCACCCTTTTTTCTTTTTTTTTTTTTTTTTTTGGATTGATCTTATTTCGGGCTATGTCGTGCTGAAATATGAGGAAATCTGATGGTAGGAGCTCTGACGGGAGGGTAAGCTAGGGAGGAAGTTTAGCCGTTTCTGAGAAGTAGTTTTTGTGCCAGTGATACTTTGAAATCTTTTTTTTTTTTTTTTTTTTTTTTTTGCTGTGGTACTGTTTGGTAATGTGTAGGCAAAAGATGAGGAGAATAAACCATGGATTTGGTCGACAGTCCTGTAAATCTCATAATATCTCCAAATATTGTGCTTTAGAATAGCCTCAGCTAACAAACTGTTCTGGGGTTAAATCCCAAATAGTGTAAAACAGAAAGCTAGTGTGCTATGTAGGGTGTACAAACCCTTGGTCCACACACCAAGTAGCGCCCTTGATCAGGGATTAGGGAGGGATTTCGGATTCTGCCTTGTGTTAGAAGCTTATTAGCTTTGTATTTTGTACTAGCCATGAACAAAGTGGTGAGGCAAGTGATGAACCTAACAGTGTGTAGGTTCATGACACATACTCTTGTTAAGTAGCGGTAATGGAATATCAAAACACAACATGGGTGCTTCAAAGGCAATTCACAAGAATGTAGAAGCAATTACTAAGAAGACAAAGTGTTTTTTTTAAGATGACAACATTATCAGATGTGGTTTCTTGCTGAACCTACTTCTGTGACTGGTTTTGAATGTGGGTTTTGGCAGGCAGCTGCTCTTCCCTCTTTGCATCTTTGCAGTACGGCAGACAATTGATGTTTTTTTTTTTGTTGTTGTTTTTTTTGACACACTGTACCTTAAGGTACTGCAGGTGTTTATACGACCAGCAAACTTTGTCATTGACGAACTGATAATCATGGCCAGAGGAATCTCCAAGGTGCCTCAAGCTCTGTGCAAAACAAACAAATAAATAAACATATAAAATGGCAAGATCGTTCAGACCTCTTGTATATCTTAAAGAAATAAAATAAAATCTCCTCAACCGAACACCACTTCTGATGTGCTTATTTTCTTTTCCTTTGGTTTGCTGTAACTTAACTGTTCTGTACACTTTCTTTCCCCTTTAATTTTTTTTTTCAATCTTTTTTTGTATGTGGCCGATATGCTGTACTGTACTTTGGCAAAAAAAAAAAAAAAAAAAAAAAAAAGTTTTCAGAACTCAAAATTGAAGTGTTAAAAGTAAAATTTAAATGCACAATTTTTTTTTCTGAAGACATCCTAAAATATCTCTCGAAACATGTACTTATGCACTTATGTACCTTTGAAAATCTGGTCGGGTTTTGACAGCCTATTAAAATGCTACAGTAGTAAAACCATTAGGATTACACAACTCTGCTTGACACTAGTGTCATTCCTCATTTATCTCTAGAGTTACAAAAATCCCATAACAAATTATTATTTTTTTATTATTCGTAGGAGAGCAAGAGTAGTTCTGCTGGAGCTTTAATTAGCTCATTAAGGGGTTGACATAGTAGACCATCCAATCCACACATTTGACTTGGCACAGGTTTTACACCCAATGCTTTTCCAGACACAATCCTTATATTTACATCTGGATTTGATCCCCACATCCCAATGGCTGGGAACTGAACCCAGGCCAGTTGCACACCAGGTGAAAAGCCTTCCACTGAGCATGAGGGACAAAAGAAAAGGGAGGACATTAAAGACAGAAAATTAAATCCAAATGTGATCAACTTTACTAGGAATTAGATTTACAGTAGGCAACATGGGGGATCTGAGCTTGAAGCTACACCAGGTCATTGGCAAATTGGAATGTGGTGTGATTTACAGTAGTAGCAGCATGAAATGAGGAGCTTAAATCATTTTAAGGGCACAGGAAGCATAACTTTGCTACCTCAAGTGCGGCTACATCAAGGTGCTGCATCAACATGGCATCGGTGAGCAGAGACGGTACCATCATGTAAGAACACAGGAGACCAGAGCATAGCGTCAGAGAGTCAGAGAACTTCATGTCCAGAGCATAAGGACATACTTAAGGTTTAAAAAGTGGCCCAAATTAGGTCAGATGGGGAGCCAGAAGTTTCAGACTCAACTGGAAGACATAGCATTGACGTTATGCTCTGCACCTGGCGTTGGTCCCAATTTTGGTTGACTGTGGGGTCAGTATTGGAAATATACCGGAAAGATATAGGAAATAAGAATTGGTGACCAAGTCTGAAGGACATGAAGGACCAGACCCTGTTTCCACACTTGAACAACCGGCAGGCAAGAACTTGATCACTGCACTGGGAGGCCATTGGGAGCCTGACCTCGGTCAGAATTCAGAATTGGTTACCAAGTCTGGAGGACATGGAGGGACATAACTTGGTGCCACACTTCACAGATATGGACGAGCTAGAATTACTTCCTGCCAAGAGGACATGAAGTGACAAACCTAGCCCACTGCACCAGGAGGACAAGGAGGGTCAGACCTTGGTCAAACAAATGAAAGACATGGGGGCCAGAAGGTGTGGGTGTTTTTTTTTTTTTTTTTTTTTTAGTGTAATATAAAATCTCTGTGATTAGCCATTTTAATGTAAATCCTGTAATCCCATTATGATGAGGACACAGATATAAAGCTACATACTTATTGGAAAATAAATTAGATGTCTACAAGTGAAGCAAAGTGAAAACAATCAGATAATATTGGTAAAGCCACTAGGAATTATTTACATTTTCGTTTCTATTAATTAGCTGAATTAACAGGAAAAAAAAAAAATCACAGCACTGTTGGACCTGATTTGCACAATGGAGTGGTTGTGTGTGTGTGTGTGTGTGTGTGTGTGTGTTGTGTCAACGATGGACAGCCATGATTTAGGGCCTCGTTTCGGGGTGGCTGCTTTCATTTAGGATCAATGGTGCTTGGCCAGTCTCAGGGATTCGACTTCAACCTTACTCAGCCGTTTAAATCGCAGCGTTTCAACCCATCCATACAACCAAGTGTGTTCTTAGGACAAAAGTAAAGCTCTTGTTTAAACACAAACTCCTGTTGCCATTTGTTGTTCCATTGCAATAACCTCATATTTTTCACTTGTCAGTCATGACAATGTTTGTAGGAAGGATTACATAAAAAAAGAGCTAATGGTCAAAGTCAGTCCTTGGCTTACAGAGTTGAGGGTTTGAATCTGCTGCGTGGAGTTTGAAAGTTTTCCCTGTGCTAAGTGCTTTGGTTTTATTTCCACAGTCCAAAAAAGGTTCTAGTTTGGCTAATCGGTGTCTCCAAATTGCTCTAGTGTGAGAATAAGCATGTGCATGATTTTGCCCTGATAGACTGGACTCTGCATAGTGCCCTTAGGCTTCAACCCCCCCCCCCCCCCCCCCCCCCCCCCATGTGTGTGTGAGAGCAATAAAGAGAGTGTGTGACATGTTTGATGATTACTCTCGTGAAGAAGAGGGATACATGCTCAGAAAAACAAATATCGGTTTGCAGTTACTTTTTAGACCTATTAACAATCATTTAATATAGATTAGTGTATTAGCCATTACACCCATACTGTATGTCTTTATTAAAAATGTCATTCCATTTTTTTTCCCTCTCTTTGCTGTTATAAAGTGCTCTACTCTCCTAGGAAGGCTTTCTTAGAAATGATGAAATATGGCTGTGGGGGTTTGTGATCATTCACCATCAGTAGAAGAACCGTAGTGAGGTCAGGCACTGATGTTGGGATGTCAAGCAAGCTCCAGGTCCAGTTCATCCCTAAGGTGCTCAGTGGGGTTGAGGTCAGGGCTCTGTGCAGTTCAAGATCCTATTTGTTCCACGTTTTTTTTTTTTTTTTTTTGATGTACTGTATTTATTGATTTTTGCTGAATTTTTTTTAGGGTTTGTACTCCAGTGTCATTTGAAACCATTGAGTTTCCATAGTAAGGTTTGTTCATTAAGAATGCTCATCTGCAGCTGAAACAAAAGGACAACAGATAATCACATAAAAACTAGGGTACAGGCAATATTGAATATTGACACTTATTCAGGACAGGTTAAGATCAGTACCTAAAAAATAAGTTTTAATTTATTTGAGCCTTTAAAGGAATGACATCTCTATGGGGGCCAAGCACACATTCTTTAACTTTTTCAAATAAACAATTTCTTTGCTCTCATGTACAGACCTGTCCGTAACATAACCTCTCCTGCCTTATCCCAACAGTTGGATGATCTGCACAAAATAATTGAACCTGCGCTGGTAGGGAGTGAAATCATGGATGAAATTCACAAAGCACAGACCAGAACGTACCATAAGAATAGATGTCCATGAGTCTATACAAAACTACAATTTCAATGGCTGCAAACCTCAGCCTGAATTTCATACACTCGTGGCCCCAGCAATAAATTAATTCCACGAGGTACCCACTGAGTGTGACATTGCACACTTTTGAAAGCCTGTCAGTCAGGTACGTGCCCAATCAAAACACCTTGGACACAGCTCTCTTAAAACCACTACCTACTGTATAGTGTGCTGCACATGGTCACATTACTTCAGCGCCTGAGAGCACCGTGAGAGTAACGTATATAAACATATACAAATATTTGGACATTGCTTCAATTATTCTGATTTAATTAAAAATGAAAGTATAGCCTGTCAGCATGAATTTAAGGATATTTATGTCAAAATCAGATTAGTCTTGTAGGAATTTCACGATTTTGTAAGACTGACACTCGGACAAGGAACAAAAAAAAGGCCTGGAACAAGGAAAAACCTGGGAAATCAATATTGGTAAAAATTGGTAAAATCAGTAGTTGGTTTGATCAACAAACCCATTCTGGGAAGTTGGTGTGTCTGTGTCATCTCATACTGAGAGTTTACCACAAATTAGCCTCAAAGAAACAAAGACAAGATTAGATTTTGCTAAAACATCTACGTAAAAGCAAATAAATGGGATCCCCCTCTTAATTAGTTTAAAGCTACAATATTTTTCCAAAAACATTTTTCAGTGTAAATATCACCCAACACTTATTTTAATGTCTAGAGGTATTACGTCAAACCCTTCTGTTACCCAGTTGCCCAGGTGCGTTTCTCTACACGGACCCCAATACTCCACTAATGATCAATTAGTAATAGCTTAATTAGAATTAAAATGTATCATGTAAATACCTCTGACGTAATCTGGCATGATCGGAATGAAAGGGGGTGCAAACCTTTGATAACCCATTCAATCTGTAAATTTTATCTACTGTATGTAAACCCTTGATATGCTTAATCTCTCTCCTGCTGGAATAAATAAATTCCTTCTGTGCATGTTTTCCAGAATTGTGGGTAACATTATGTGAGTTTCTGAAAACTACATTTCGCTTCTATTCCTGAGCGGCAAAACTCTCTCCTTCCTGTCTTTATTTTTATCCACTGGAGATTTGGGGGGACCAAGGCGCACTGAGTGACTCAACAGATCTTGTGTAATAAAGCGTCTTACCAATCAGAGATGAGACTGTATTCTTGTAACCAATCATAACGTGAAAGGCAGGATTACTCAGAAAGTGGTTGTAAGCAACACCACTTTCAAAAGTAAATAGTTATATTCTGATTAAATGCTTTGCGCATGTGCAAAACTTGTTGACAAGTTGGGTAATTTTCTTGAATTATATGAATTTTATGAGGTATTTTCATCCATAACTATGGTAGTCCCAGTACTATTGGTTATTTGGGCAGTTTTTTTTTTTCACACACTGGATTTCATGAATGTGATTTGGTAACCCCAGGACCAACGTTTAGTGGTGGCTCGGTGTGTTTAGGCTCTGAGTTACTGATTGGAGCCCCAGCTCTGCCAGGTTGTGGCTGTTGGGCCCTTAATCCTGTTTTCTCCAGAGGCTCCATATAATGGCTGACTCCAGCCTATTAACAAAGCTGGTATATGGCTAGATTAAAAAAATTCACTGTGCAATAATGCACAGTATATGTGATGCACGTAACTTACTTTGCTCCTGATTTCAGTGTGAGAACATACTTAAAAAATAAGGGAAAATATGATTTTTTTTTTTTTTACCCTCGAATTAACAAAATGAAAAAAAAATGCTGTTAATTGATTTAATTCCACCATTTTCAGCAGATGCAGAGAATTGAGAGAGGAGATACATTTTCAAATGGATGCCCATTCGGTTTTATTTCTGCTTTATTGTGAATGTCCCGAGGCATTTGGAGATTGTGCCAACTCCAAAAGACAAAGGCCAGCCCTGCGAGGATCTTGAGGCATCCACTTCCTTCACAATAGAAGGACCACCTCCAACAGGATTCTGCTTCATGATGGTTTGGATCTACACATGCAGCTCCTGAGCTCCCAGTGCTCCAGATCTTCCCTCTGCCCTCTGCACCTGCTGACTCCACGTTAACTTAGCAATGTTAACATTGACAACTTCTGTTATACTGAACTTCTAGCAGGCTAATACACACGATGTCGTTAAATAATTCCTGTTATCTGGATGTTAAGTCTGGTTCCTCTCAAAGTTTCTTCCTATTGCCATCTCAGGGAGCTTTTCTCTTGCTACCGTCTGCTGACACCCTTGGCTTGCTCATCAGGGACAATCTTATTATTATCTAAACACATTTTTTTTCTCACCCATACACACTTCCATACATTTTCTTTTCATTTTGTGAAGCTGCTTTGGGACAATGACCATTGTTAAAATGCGATATATACATAATATTGAATTGAATTAAATAAGTTATGATTTTATTGGTTATTGTAAATTGTCATTTGTCAAAACTTGTTCTTTCTCTGCTGATGAGCTAGGTGAAAGGAAAGCAGGAAGAAGGTAGGATTTTAGATTCTTATGCTAGGATTAGCATTATTAGCTGGAAAGTTGCATACTGCTGCTTTAATAATAGCAGTTAACACCGTCAATAATTCTTCCAAAAATCCTTCATTCTCCTACTACAGTACATGTACATTTCTTTCTTTCAGCCATAAATGACATTTATACAGTAGTTCAATCACGAAACAATTACACTACATTCAATAATATCATTTGGTGGTGCAGGGATTGGACCTCGGAACCTTCGGATCAGTAAGGCTAAAGCCTTAACCACTGAGCCACCACTTTCCACTCATAATGTTATGAAGGTCTACAGAAAAACAACAAGTCAGTCATTCACTTATTGCATTCTTCAATGGAATGCTGCTCACATCTCTTACAGGAGAGACAGCAAAGATCCCATGATGAATGAGAAAGAAGCAATGTTTTCAGTGCTCTGTTCTAAAGTTGCATGTAAATTGTCTGAAAGAGCTCATTTAATTCACTCGTAATAAGCGTGCTGTTTTTATCCTGTCTGTACGATATAGGTGGAGGTTCCTTAAACAAGAAAGAAAAAAAAAGAGAGAGAAAGAAAGCATTGTGTATGAATATCTGTCAAAGATTAAATTATGCTGTCATGATTAAATTGGCACCTTTAAGTTACACTCTCGGAGATTTGGGCTGTCCTTCACCGTCATGAAAATGGCTGCTCTAACACTTTGGCTGTGAGCAAGAAAGCTATTTTATCACATAACAAAACGGTAATCAAAAAAAGCAACATTTGAATTGGCTCCGAAAGCTACAGTAGCAGCATCTTGCTTCCTGTTCCATCAGTCATGTAAACACACTACTATTTAAACCAATCATGTCTTCATATTAAATGTAATGCTGTAGATTAAATTAAACAAACAGAAACAACCTCAGCAGCGACCTCGTTTCCCCTCTCGTCTGTTCCAACCGCTTAGCATTGAGCATCAGCAGTATACTAATCACCAGCCTGATCATCTGTCATCATCTGCACCTGTTTCTCACTGGCTTAACAAGCCAAAACCTTTGCTCTGAAACTGCTCAGTGACTGAGAGACAAACGTCCTTCAGGAAGCCTGGAGAACTATTCCCCAAGGAACGGTAGTGGGGACGCAGTACTGTATACATTACATCATGCTGTCCAGTATAAAAGGTGTTCACATACTGTACATGTGTATGGAGCAGTGTGGAATTACCGGTCTCATTCAAGGGAAGAGCAGATGTATCAGGATCACTGATGCTTGAAGAGAAACTGGAAAGATTTCAACAGAAATCCAGGATTTTGACAGTTTCTTTTAAATCTCTGGTTCTCTTGAGAAATATTAACAAATATTATTGAACATTTAATTGTTTTTATTATAGTGTATCGAAGCAGACTGCACTTTGTGGGTTTTCTTGAATATGCCTAACTGCTTTATTCCTTTAATTCCCACTTCCCACTTTTTCATGACGGCCATAACTACCGAGCAGGGATGCCAGCCACGGCTCACGCAACATTGATGATGGCATGAGACACTCTGAGTAATGTGTTATCCACCTCTTCCACTTGCATGAGCTCGCAGACGCTCATGATTGTCTGGTGTCAGTATGATTAATGTGAGAGTACAGGTATGCCTCCACCACAATTGGCTCTCTCTAGAGTCCTTGCTACGGATGGCTGTGACATCACCTGGTGATTGAACTTGTGATCTATGGATGATCGGATGAACAGCTTTCCATTACCCCACTAGGAGCCACGTCCCTATTCATTTTCAGAAAGTGAGGAGAAAAAAAAATGTGCCTTGTGATGGAACTAATACTATGCAGTAGGTACAGCTTGTTTCACCAGCATTCCACAATATTAAACATACATTAAGTACAAAAGAATTAATATAATGCTAGGAGCATGCGGCAGGAACCGGTATGAACTTAACAAGGCTAAATACAATAATTGTCTACATTTTGTATTGATGAAAAAAAAAATAGATATATAACATATATACAGTGAAACCTCGGATTGCGAGTGATGTGGTTTACGAGTGTTCCGCAAACTGAGCAAAGATTTTGAATCGGAAATTAGTTTATAAGCGCCGAGTATCATGTATCACGCATGCGACTCTTATTTTGACACCGAGTGGCAAGTGAGCCAATGATTTTTCTCTCTCTTGCGCTGCCCCAGTCAAAATAAGAGTCCCTTGCTGCGTCTTAGTTCTCGTCTCTTATAATCAACATCTCCCTCTATCTTCTGTGTGCGCGCGCGTAATTTGACACTGTGCCCCACACACACCAACACACACACAAACACACTTTTTACTTACACACACACACACACAGATCTCCCCGGTGCTTTACAAATGCGCTTTATTTACACAGAAAACTCAGCTCTGTCGTGATTCTTTTCAAAGGTTAGGTGCTGGTTCATTTGTTATTTTTTATTTTTTACTTTACAGCAGTGATTCCGTTAGTATGCTCACGCGAGTATCATTACAGAGATTTCTTTTTTTCCCCGTTAAAACAGTGTTTGCATTGTGTATGTTAGTTGTGAAACTTAAAAAGCGAGGTGGGGGGAGGGAGAAGGAGTTTTACTGTTTAAGACGAGGCGAGGGGCTAATTCCACACACACACACACACACACACACACACACACACACACACACACACACACACACACACACACAAATGCACGGCGCCTGCGGGCACAAAAGGAAACACTTAACCGTCTGGATTTATTTTTACTTTTTTTTTTTAATGTTAAGTGCAGGTTAATTTTTTTTTATTTTTACTTTATATGTTGTATTAATTATTTTTATGTATTTATTGTTTTGGGCTGTAGAACGAATAATTTGAGATTTCATTATTTCTTATGGGAAAAGTCTATTTGGTTTACGAGTATATATATATATATATAAAACAGCAAAATTCTTAGTCTTGAATTAACACCCAGAGTGTTGATTTAACACTTTCAGAGTACATTCATGACCATTAGGTCATATATAAACACTTCGGGTGTTAAATAAACACTGGGAATTTTGCAGTATATATATATATATATATACACACACTAATCAGCTACCAGCTGACCTCAGTGTCTAATAAAACATATAATTATCGAGGTGTTATTAGATTGCTTACCCTTTTCATGTTTAATGACCCCAATCAGATTCACCGCCCTCGATCTTGTTACTGTGAAACTCACTGCTGCTGAAACTGAGGTTACTGAAAGCTGTGAAACAGACCCAGTCTCAGCATGGTACAGGGTTATGCTTTTGTTTTTCATGCCTTTCAAGCAAAAAAAAAAAAAAAAAAAACGTCTCCCTGGGCTATTTTACAGTAAATGTGAACCTCAGCGTATCTGCCAAAGAGTCTTGCTGCGGGCTTTTATGAACCCAAACTGATGAACAAAAGTCATCCAGTGTGTACATTAGGTGTGACATTGCTGTTACAGCAGAAATAGTATTTCTCCTTGCTCTGATGGTCTTGTTCCTGGCTCGAGAAGATATTCCACGGGAAATATTATGTTATATCCCCTGGTGAGGTTTATCCAGGTGTGACATGCATGCCACTTCTGAAATGCTGTTAAAAGGCAGAGGATACTGTGTATGGACGCATAACAAAGGAAAATCCAACGTAAAGAGGTTTAGTAAGGTTTTCAGCCATGACGGTGCATTAGAATACCTGGGATTGCTTCTACAGATAACTGTAGAAAATTAAAAGCATTTTTATTTCCAAGAACTTGATGTTTAGATGATGGGGGGTGGAGAAGCTTTCTCTTGTGTTGCGCATTCTCTTCCTGTACCTGTTCAGCAATTAAGCTAATACTGAAAAACAAACAAACAAACAAAAAAAAATAATTCATTCATTTTCCATTCAAGAAGTACAGAACATGCTGAGAAAACATGATTACGTGTTTTATAAAATCAGTAAAAAAGTGAAGATGTGTATTTCTAATGAATTCTTTGAACCGATGACAATGTGAAAAAGGCCCCAAAAAGCGCAGAATTAACTGCTTGGCATTGCATGAAAGAGAGAGAAAGAGAAATACAGTGTATACAGTAATTCAGCCCAAACTACAGGATGTCACAGTATGCATCTAAATGAAAGAATCCATTTTGGAAACACTTAACGCAGAGCCTGTAAAACTTAATCATGATTAAAGACCATGCTTCAGAGGAAGGACAAACAGGACGACAGCTGTGTTGATCCCAGGAGGAAGTCAGAGTGGCTTCTTCAGCTTTTTATTTATGCATTTTTTTTTTTTACACGAAATGTTCAAATTCTAATTTAAATGTCCTTGAAATGAAGAAGTCATCTATTTGAATTCCAAACGTATTGAGACAAAAGTCAAACTCAAAAGTGAATGCTTTAATGACTTTTTTTTATTTATTTTTTTTTATAATCAAGATAATGAGCTACCAGTGTTTTATTTTAGGCTATAAAACAGTCCTTATTTAAGTCCTGTTTCTTCAAAAGCTTCTGGATCTGGCTGGGCATAGAGTCAATAAGAAGTCTGCAGTACTTTGGTGTCACTTGATCAATCTGCTTGATTGTAAGACAGTTTCTTGACTACTCCATTGTCCAACAGTTTTCTATTGGGTCTAGGTCTAGAGACTTTTATTTATCAGTTTTTCAGTTATTTTGCATAACTCTTCAGCCGGATGTACTAAAACTATTTACTGACATCACTTGTTTTGTGCACTATAATATATTGCATATGTTTCCTTAATATGTTTGGATGCCACTATACAGTACAAAAGCAAGAGAAAGTGAACAGAATGGTGATGGCGAAACCAGTGGAAATGTCCTTAAAAGAAATCTTTAACTAACTGACTTAGGAACATAATGAATGCTTGTAATTTCAGTACTGAACGCATTGATCCCATCCTGATCATCTGCATCAAAATGTATTTCTGCAGGTTGGCCAGCTGTGATTCTGCACAAACTTTAAATGACTTAACTTCACTGATTCTTAAGCATGCACTTTTCTGCTATAATTACTTGTCTAATTACAGAGTAGGTGTAAAAATGTAATGGTCTAAATGACCTTGTGGAGGTAGCTTTTGTATCATTTGAACGGCGCTCATAAAAAAGGAAGAAAATAGAAAAAATATATGCTACAAAGACACATTTAAGGATTATAAATGGTCTCATTTTTTAAAAGCTTTTGACTTTTCTGAAAGCAGTAAAAAAAAAAAAAAAAATTTAAAAAAGGAGAGTCAAACAAATAGCGGAAACAAATGACCCCAGAAAATGAGAGAATCAGGAGATAGTAGAGGAGACAGGGTGGTGAAGTAGGATTAGCAAAGGATGAGAGCGCTGTGTGCTAACATGTACGCTGCCCAGCATGCTAATGAGGGCTTGTGTTCAAAGTGTTGCTTGTGCACATCCAGCTGCTGAAACGATCCACGCCGAACAGGAAATGCAACACGTCCTTGGCCTCATACATGACAAAGATGAAAAAAAAAAAATTTCAAAAAAATTCCTACAGTATGTCAAACCGCTGGTACAGTGCCAGAGTGTTTCACACCTCGCAAACAGTGTCTCTGATGAGTTCAGATTTTTTCCCCCAGGCATCAGTGTCTGGTGAGTTTTTTGCTCTGCCAATCCTCAAAGCTGGTTTTGTGTTAATACAGGGTCCCCATGTTAACGTGTTTGTGTCCATGAGTGCATAATCTCCCCTGGAAGCTTTAGGTTTCTATTTTCTAAATGTAATCGTGTAATAACTGTCCTGAGCTCATCCCAAATGTAAAGGTATATAGTTTTTAGTTTGTTTGAATAAAACTTGTCGCATTTTCCTGTTCATTTTTAAAAGCAGTTGTACACCTAAAAAAAAAAAAACAATCAATCATCAAAAACATAAAACACACACATCAAAAACATGCAGCAATATGACTGTGCTGTATATATGCACTGAATCTGTTACTTTTTTTTTTTTTTTTTTTTAAATATAATCAATATTACTTATTAAAGTCTCTGGAGAGGTGGGTTTCCTCCGGGTACTCCGGTTTCCTCCACTGTCCAAAGACATGCGGATTAGGCTAACTGGGGTTCCCAAATTGCTCATTGTTTTTGAATAAATGTGTGTGCATGTGTGCCATGTGATAAATTGGCACCCTGTCCAGGGCGTGCCCCACCTTTTGTCTGAAGTCGCTTGTTCCAGGCACCAGTGATCCTGTACAGAAAAAGCTGTATAGAGAATGAATGAATAATAATAATAATAATAATAATAATAATAAAAAAACACAATAGTTATTTCTTTGGTGATGTCATTCATGACACCTTAACAATTAACAGGGATTAAGATTTTCATCATTTTAAAGATGTTTATATTGGTATCGTTCTCTCGGTCTCAAAAGTTTTCAATATCTGAAAAGAGAGCGCATGTCGACTTGTTAAATAGACTAGTGTACATGGACGTTGCACATGCTCGTGGGTAAAAGGTACTGTGCAAGTCTGGTCAAATTCACATGAATAGTTTGGGAGGAAAAATAAATAAAAGTTTGCATGTGAATGAAAGGCTAAAGGTATAGAGAGACCTCGGGTTTTTCTCAATGTGACTGTGTATGTGTTGACACGGCCATCAGCACAGCAGTTTAACCAAACCGCTGGCAGGTTATCTAGCTCTACTATCAATCAAATCCTTGCATGGCGCAACTGTACTGAGAAAGCAATTTGACCGTACTTGAACAAAAATACAGGAAATTAACCAAAGGTGTCATGTTTTGGGTTTGCAGAACCCTAACATTGGATGAGCATTGTAATACAGTTGTAATGACGTTGCGTACAACATTGTTTTTTGAACATTAGAATTTAGACTTTGACAAAATTACGTTGAGATAACGGTGAATAAACGACGCAAATACAAGCTCAAATCAAACAAATTGCAACCTTTATTTGGAACATTTTTGCATTCATTACCCGATCATCGTCGTCTATATATACAATATTTGGACAACCCGTGTTTTACAGATGCAAAACTCTATGTTCTGTTCACTAAAAAGAGAGAATGAACACTCTTTGGGTGTAAAACACAAATTGCATAAAATATCTAATTGTTCCTTCAGTAATTGTGTCCAGATGTTCCTGTCATGTGTTTTCTTCTTTAAGTCCAATTAGAGTAAAAGTGCCTTTATTCACAATCTGCTCACGCTGAACATCTTCCCCCTTCTTTGTGACGATATCTATCATTAAAAGAGCTGCACAAGTGAATCCTATTCAAAAAAAGAAAGAAAAAATGTCTGGATAATAAAAAATGAAAAAAAAAAATCTCAAAAGAGATTTCTACATACAGGGTTTAATGAAGCACAGAATCTAGTCATGTTCAATCTAATTGGATTCAGGAGAAAAATACAGAGCCTCTGAGTATCTACTCAAATCTAATACAACTGTTTAAATAAAGACCTTCTGTGTTTCCCTGATGTTTCTGCCTTATTACAACCTGAATAAAATTGATCAAAGGGCCAGTTTTATTTTTGATTCAAAATTGGTCAAATTACTTGACTACACAAGATGAAATAAAGCCCCTAAACACTAAAAAGACATCAAAAAGGCTGATGTCCACATACAGAGGAAGCTTATTATTATAGCTTTACATGACAAAAAAAAAAAAAAAGCACTGTGCTCATTATAGATATAAAATTGAGAACTGATTCATGTTGGACTTAACATGAAATTGAAAACATAACAATTGACACATAACATAACATAGTGCATGAAACATACTGTAGCATTAAAATGAAAACATGGAGCCACATAGGACAGTTTGGAGACAAAGTTAGAGAGGCCAGATTAAGATTGTTTGGAGGGATGAGGTGCGTATTGGGATGAGAATGTTAGAGATGGAACTGGCAGGCAGAATGAAAAGGAGGTTCAAGGATGTGATGAGGGAGGACATGAAGGACGTTGGAGTGATGAAGGTAGATGTGATAGACAGAGTTGGATGGTGACAAATGGTCCACTGTGGCAATTCCTAATGGGAGCAGCCGAAAAAAAATAAAGAAGAAGATTGTATAGGTTGAGCTTGTGCTGGTGGTGGCACAGCCATGAATCAGACGAAACCGTGGAGCATCTCACGGGTGCTTAACTTGATTGTGACCTGGAGTCTTTGGTTGCGAGATCAACAACCTTGAAAAACTGCCTGTTAATCCGTATACATGGCAATTGGAGATGCACTGAACGTTCTGATCTATCATAATAACAATAAAAAAAAGATTCAGCAATTTGTGATACATTGTCCTTGCTGTGGGATCAGACTGGCCCCTGCTCTCCACGGGCATAGAGGAGTCTTTGGTGTCCATGATTCTGTTGCCAGTTTAGTGGTACCTAATTGATAATCAATGTTGTTCAATTCATCTGGAGGTGGTGTTGTTGCTGAAACCTTTATACATTTAGTGTTTTGGCTTAAAAGCTTATTCAAAATGACACCCTGGAATAAGTAAAGCAAATCAATCCCATGATGCAGCATCTAAACAAACTGTGAATGAATCCTCATGAATCACTGCCTAATAATCAGTGTTTACTGGATCATTAACTTGTTTAATGAAGCCGTGGTGAATGGTTTTTAGAAAGAGCAAATATGGCACAGATATAACTTTCACAATGACCTAGACAACAAAAATGACATGCACTTCATTTTATTGTAACTATTGTAGAAGGTAAGCTTATCCATCCAGATATACAGTATAGTACAGTATCTACAGTTAAATATCTGGTCAACAGCTGCAAGTTTTATTTTCTAGGCATAGAAAACCAACGAGCGGCACATGTCCTATTAGTAGATGATGCTAGTATACGGTGTATCACACGATGCTATAGGATGTAAGCCTGCATGATGTTGTGGAACGTAAGCCTAGTGCACTGTGTACTACATGATGATATGGAACGTAAGCCTATTGCATTGTGTACTACATGATGCTATGGAACGTAAGGCTAGTGCATTGTGTACTACATGATGTTGTGGAACGTAAGCCTAGTGCATTGTGTACTACATGATGCTATGGAACATAAGCCTAGTGCATTGTGTACTACATGATGCTGTGGAACATAAGCCTAGTGCATTGTGTACTACATGATGCTATGGAACATAAGCCTAGTGCATTGTGTACTACATGATCCTATGGAACATAAGCCTATTGCATTGTGTATTACATGATGCTATGGAACGTAAGGCTAGTGCATTGTGTACTACATGATGCTATGGAATGTAAGCCTAGTGCATTGTGTACTACATGATGCTATGGAACGTAAGGCTAGTGCACTGTGTACTACATGATGCTATGGAACGTAAGCCTAGTGCACTGTGTACTACATGATGCTATGGAACGTAAGCCTAGTACATGGTGTACTACATGATGATATGGAACGTAATCCTATTGCATTGTGTACTACATGATGCTATGGAATGTAAGCCTAGTGCATTGTGTACTGTATGATGCTATGAAACGTAAGCCTAGTACATGGTGTACTACATGATGCTATGGAATGTAAGCCTATTGCATTGTGTACTACATGATGCTATGGAACGTAAGCCTAGTGCATTGTGTACTAAATGATGCTATGGAACGTAAGCCTAGTGCACTGTGTACTACATGATGCTATGGAACGTAAGCCTAGTACATGGTGTACTACATGATGATATGGAACGTAAGCCTATTGCATTGTGTACTACATGATGCTATGGAACGTAAGCCTAGTGCATTGTGTACTACATGATGTTATGGAACATAGGCCATGGTGCATAACACAGTGTAAGGATCTATTCAATGATGGAAACTTCAAAGCACTTCTCTCTTAAATCACTCCGGATGTGAGCATCTGTCAAATGCCTAAATATAAATGTAATCACAAAATGCTGTGAGATATACTGTAAGTGTAACATGTTGTACTATATGATACTATGGGACATATGTTTAGTGTATGGTGTGCCCCACTGTATAATATAATGTAAGCCAAGTATTATTACTGACTGAAATTGTAATTGCCTCATCAGTCTCAGTATCCGTCAGTACCAATGTAACATATTTTGAGATGTTTACCCAGACAGAGCTGAGAAAAGATGAACAAAATACAGTAAATAGCAACAGAAAAGTAAATGTCAAAAGGAAAAAAAATAAGGTGGGAGAAAATGTTAAGTATCTAGAAGATGAAATTTCTCTCATCCTTATTCAACCTCTCTCCTAAATCCAGGCGGAGTATAGGACCAAATAGCAACATAAAATTTATATAGAAAATTAAAAAAGAAAAGGAAAGGCAGTCAGCGAAAAAAAAAAAAAAAGTCCTCTGATGACTCTGCAGTGCTGATGAGCTGAATACACACCGAGCCAGCACTGTGATTGTGCTGACCGGAGAAAGAGAAGTGTGTATCTGTGTGAGAGAGAGAGAAAGGTGGTTGTGTCTCTCAGAGAGATGGAGTAAGAGAGTAAAAGACAACTTGACATATTTGGGCACTCAATCTTTCTTCATATTTTCAGACCACTGCATTTTGAGCTCCTCCTAGAATCACCATCGAGTTTACTGGTGGAACAAGCACCTTTGAAAACATGCACATTGAAAGGAATATACATTCTTTCTTTTTCACTCTTTCTCTTACACACATACACACACAGAGACATACACACTCACAGGGTTTGGGTAGTGGTGGCTCAAGTGGTTATGGCTCAGAGTTTCTCATCGGAAAGTCTGGGCTTCAAGCCCGAGCACCGCCATGTTTTTGCGCTCTATCCTGAATGAACTTGTGCACTTATCGCAGATTCCTTACTTGGATCATTTAAAAAATGGGGGCAATGATGGCTCAGTGCGTTAAGGCTCTGCATTACTGATTGGAAGGTTGGTGGTATGAGATTCAGTTCTGCCAGGTTACTGCTGTTGGGCCCTTGATGAACAAGGTCCTTAACCCTATCTGCTCCAGGAACAGCAAATAATGGGTTGACACTGTGCTATGACCCCAGCCTACTTAAAAAAAAAAAAAAAAAGGCTGGGAAATAATGTGAAATTTTTGTATATGTGATGAATAAAGGATTAACTTAACTTAACTTAAGCCAGCAACTTTTACATCCTTGAAACTTTTAATTTCAATCATACACCAGTATCAGAAATGCATTAATGATGACCGAAGGATAACTTCTAAAAAGGTGTTAATATTGAAGCGATTTGATTGAAAAGATTTATTAACAGAAAAAAAAAAAATTGAATGTAAGCAGAGTGAAGGGAGCATTACGTTATGTAGCTAATGCGTTTTATATTACATTTAAATGGCTCTCGCATTTGGAGCGGCTAAACATAAAGTCACCACGGACCATGAAAATCAATCAGGGGCATTTGGAACACAGCGATAATCCCTGAGCATTTACTCCGGACAATTACCCCACACCCGTCGAGACGCTGAGGCTGATCTGCTTTGCTGTTAAACGCTTCGGTCTGACCGACTGGAATACCAAAATTGCTGATTAGAAATCGCTGCGGGTTTAAAACCAAATGCAAGATTGTGCAGTGAACACATACACGTAAGTCCAAAACTAATACTGTACAAAGTCTTCTTTTTTTTTAGTCCATGCAAAGTTGAACCTCCATTGCGTACAGCAGTCAAATAGCGTTTGCTAAGAATGACATGATGTGGACGGTAGAAACAAACTGTTTCGCAGACACGTCAATATACTGCATATGGGGTTAGGGTTAGGGTTAGGCTAACCCTAACCCTAGGTTCTGTGCTGCATAAATAAGCAATCACAGTCTTCATGTTTTCTCGTTACAAATCACTCCCATGCTTGTGATTGGACAGTCCATATGTTTAAAAGACGTCACGTTAGCCTGACTAACTGTGTTATTCTGCTTAAAACTGGACTAAAATATGTAAACATGCCCGCCCAACTGAAATCATACTACATCGTACTTGTCAAATTTGCTAACTCGTTCAGGAGTCAAGCTACCCCTGCGCGCTACAGTATATCTCATTCGGACACTTGACTTGGGCTTAGGTGCCCTGCACATGCTCCACAGTTCCTATGCTAGGCTTTGACCAGGAAGTCGAACAGTTCAAGTTCAAAACAGAGGGAAGTAGCCGCTAACAATACTGAAGTGTTGACTGCATTAAGATAACATCATAATTACGATGGATAGTTTGCATCTCACTCACTCATCATCTAAACATTTTCATTCTGTATACAGGGTAATGGGGGCTGGAGCCCATCCGACTCATTCGGACATTACAGGCAATTTGGGAATGGCAATTAGTGTAATCTGCATGTCTTTGGACTGTGGGAGGAACCCGGAGGAAACCCACCAAGCAGTGGGAGAACATGCAAAGCCCATGCACACAGACCCGTGGTGGGCATCGAACCCTCGACCATGGAGTTGCCATCAACATGCACAAAAAGTAAAGTGTATCGCACTGTAAGGTTGTCCAAGCCTGACATGTTGCTCACCACTAGCTAACTTCTTTCTCAAGTCTTTGAGAAAGAAGTATTGAAAAGTTCCAATACTAGCAAGCTGAACGGGAGCATATTGCCACCTATCGTTGCAGAGTCAGACATACTGTAATTCAGCCTATAAATCGGTTCCCTTGCTGTGTGTTTGTAATGGGACAAGGTCACTAGTCGAATTCCATGGCCCAGTTTAGCTATGACTGTAGATCAATTTCATTGTGCTTGTAAAAGTATGAATGATTTCATGTCATTGTAGCACAGTTGCAACGAGTGATAAAAGTGAAATGGAACAACATATTTCCACCAAGGTAAGAGTGATACTGGGAAGCTTTTACTCTTCAGTTGGACACACCATCTGCATCCAACACGTGTAAAGCAGTATCATCCGTGTTTTGTATTTCTGGTTGGAGCTCTGCTGCGACTGCTTTTCTATCTATTCCATGGTTGCAGTCTATACTGTACTGTATATGTTACAGTATGGGAAAACCTGTTGGATTTTGCTGTACATTTATGCCTATGCTAGCTGCAGAGATCACATGACAATAGCAGGAACAGCCTAACATGTTTTAACTGCTGTCTTGTTAGCTATGCATGAGTTTCTAACACAATGAACATCAACTCAGCCCTGCCGAATCTTTAAGATACTGCTAAAGATGATGATTTTTTAAACGTTTTGATATATTATACAGTATATTTGGCTATTTTAAACCTTATCATTAAAAATTGAATGACATGCATATACAGTGGCAAGGAAAATTCCGTGAACCGTTTGGAATTTCAAGGTTTTCTGCATTATGTTGTGATCTGACCTTCATCTACAGTAAGCTAAGATACTCTACAGACAAATACAATGTGCCTAAAATAATACCACACAAATAATAGGCACATTATATATTTATCAATGCCCTTATGTAACTTACAGTAGATGATGATCAGATCACATTTAATGATAAATTAATGCAGAAAACCAGGAAATTCACATACTGTACTTATTCTAGGCACTGTATGTCCGTAGGCTCTGGATAAAAGCCAGTCATGGTCAGGGTTATTATTTACAGCATATAATTTCTTTATTAAATATCAAATGCACGTTCCATCCATCTGTCCATCCGTCCAGCCATCTGTCCATTTTGCATGGCTTATCCTGGGTTTTGTCACAGGTGGCCTGGAGCTTATCCCAGGAAGCTTAGGGCACAAGGCTCCACCCTGCGATAGGGTGCCAACCCATCATAAGGCTCAAACACAGACTCAGACACTAATTAGAAATGCCAATTACCCTAGAATGCCTGCTTTGGAAAGTAGAAAACCTGCAAAAGACACTAGTCATGGGAAAAACATGTACACTCCATGCAACCAGACTGGACATGAGATTCGAACCCCTAACCCTGATTAATTAAAGGGGCAGTGGTGGCTCAGTGTGTTAAGGCTGTGAGTTACTGATCAGAAGGTTGGCAGTTCGATTCCCAGCTCCACCAGGTTGCCATTGTTTGGTCCTTGAGCGAGGCCCTTAACTCCCACTGGGATATATGAAGAAGGAATTTCACAGTGCTGTAATGTATATGCGACAAATAAAAAGGCTTAATTGACCACCTAACTTTATTCTTTTTTTCACTTGAGGTACACTAAAATGCTACTTATTGAGATCAATTCAAAAGGGAGGCAAATATCAGTTCTGGGAAGTCTAGAGGTTTTATAACTAGCCATTTGCCCACATCAAGGGGTTTTTCAGGCTGCTACACATATGGAAAACTCTACACTCACACATCCACACCAGTGATGTGATCTTTTCCATTAACACACCCAGAAACCAATCTGTTAGTTTAATATGCCAGACATGTAGTACTGCAGCCAACAACAGAGTCTTTCATATAACACCAACACTACATTTGTTTGACTTCCATTGCTCTCATCCTCATTCAGACCGCCATCGATCCAGGGTTTGGAGGGAAGCCAGCTCCATCCTGGCATCCCTGAGCACTGTGCTATTTAGCTGATTCAACTAATGCGGTGCAGATCGAGTGTGTTGGAGCAGTTAAAAATTGACCATATGCAATAATCATATTTGTTCTCACCAATCTTACAAATAGCCTTTTTAATCATTTTGGACCATACATTAAAATGAACTTTTTTTAAAAATATAATTGGCAAAAACATCAGTTAGTTATTATTTGTTATTAATTGCAGTTTTCTACATCCCTGTGTATGATGTCTAAAAAATCCTACATGCATTATTTCTGTTCCTTATTTCTTTTCACATTGGCCGCTGCTATTCGTCATGCATTATTGTTCATCAGTTGCTATTGTTCCATTTAGAGTTAGCGCACAATGCTGCTCACTGGCACCAAGAAGAGAGAGATTATATTACACCAGCACTTTTATTGATTCATGGCCTCCGAGTTCATTTTAGAGTTGTAGTTTAGAGCGCTTTTTTTTATTGCTTCTCATACCGCAGGTCTGTTGAAGTCTTGTTTCTGATTAATCAAAAAGTGTTAATTAATTTTCTACAACATTAGCTCTAAGGCCACAGGCCAAATGTGCTCTTTAAAACATGTTATAGTTATTATATGAATACCTGCTGATGCGTATGGCGTAAACATAAGTTTTCTGTCAGGATACATTCCTTTAACATTTATAGAACAAGTTTTCAGCTTCAGTAGCAGACATGGTGAACTTTACAGGAGAGAAAAGAATATGTTACAGCACAGCTCCTTGCATATCCCAGCTTTTTAGGCTTGAACTGCAAACTTCCAATCAGTAACCCATATGCCTTAACTGGGTATATGTTTGTTTAGTCGTTAAATCGTTTCTGACTCTTCATGACCCCATGGACCATAGCATGCCAGGCCTTCCAAGATGCTGTCTGTGGGTTTTTCTTGGCAGGGATTGCCATTTTCTTCTTCAGAGGTCCACCTACAGTTAAATTGAAAATGACATTTAGCATAATCTGCATGTCTTTGGACTGTGGAAGGAAACCAGAGAACCCAGAGGAAACCCACCTAGCATGGGGAGAACATGCAAACTCCATGCATAGAATCAAACCCAGAACCTCGAGGTTCAAGGCAACAATGCTAAACTCTAAGCCACTGGGACACCAACTGCATATTACCCCCCCACCACCCAAAAAATAAATAAATAAATAAAAATAAATAAATAAAGAGGGAATTATTAAGTATTCCATCCATTTATTCAGCTAGGTACATCTGTAGTCCAACTAGGGACTGTGGAGGCCAATGGTGACCACTCTATTTATTCCCATTTGTACGACTGTTTGTACGACTGTGGTAGGATCTTCAGTCAACATTCACACACTACGAGCAATTTGAGATCTCCAATTAGCCTATTTTTGGACTTTGAGATACATTTTGCATCGATAATTAGCCTACTCTGTAGAGTACCCAGATGAAACCCATCAAGCATGGGGAGAACATGCAAACTCCATGGAAACAGACCCCAAGTGCTACCCACAAAAAAAAAAAAAAAAAAAAAAAAAAACTAAGCCACCATTGTAAGTATTACAGAAATACCTGTAAACATGTTTCACAGAGATTAATCAAGAGCAAAAAAAAAACAGACAAAAAGCATGACATGTCACTCCTGAGTAGATAAACATTGTAATCATTGGCAAATTGTTGTGTCAGTAGAGGAATTAAACATTTGCTGATGTGCTATGACAAGAAATAATCCAGGTGATAACAGTAAGCCCCGATTTGTGCCCGACCACATCAACACCTGCATTATTAATTATTTTCTTTATTATTTATCTTATTATTTAATTATTTTGGCTGTATGTATCATATTTCTTACGTAAAACATCTCTATACTGAAGCATTCTTCATGTTGTATATTTATATTTAGTCTTTACATGCACATATTTTAAGTTAATACTAAGTCACTGGATTAAAAAAAAAATTGGCTGTGTTTACATTACTAGCCTGAAGTGACACAGATCAGATGTTTTAGGGAAAAATTAAATGTTGTCTGATATATTTTTTCTAGATATTTTTTCTGGATATTTATCTGCTAAGTGGTCATGTGACCCAAATGAGAACAGGAAGGTTATATTTTAAGCTACTTTTTTTTGTCTCTGAGAATGTGTGGCGCAAGGACTATAAAGACATGGTTTGATGAGTTCAGTGTGGAAAAACTTGACTGGCCCTAACATAGAGACCTGACCTGACCTGGGTTCCAATGGGAACTGGAATGGAGATTGTGAGCCAGGCCTTCTCATACAACATCAATGCTTGACCTCATAAATGCTCCAAAGTATGGATGGGCATGAATTCTCACAGTAGCACTCTTGTGGATAGCCTTTCAAAGAGAGTGGAAGTTGTTATTGCTGCAAAAATGGGGACCGACTCCATATTGAAGTATAGGTATTTGGATAAAATGTCATTGCAGGGTTGGCCAAATACTTATGTCCGTACACAGTCGTGGCCAAAAGTTTCGAGAATTACATAAATAGTGGAAATTGGAAAAGTAAATTTGCAATCAACTTAATCCCGAAAAAAATTTCCACTGCATTTCATTGCTGTCATTAAAGGACCTGCTGAGATCATTTCAGTAATCGTCTTGTTAACTCAGGTCAGAATGTTGACGAGCACAAGGGTGGAGATCATTATGTCAGGCTGATTGGGTTCGAATGGCAGACTTGACATGTTAAAAGGAGGGTGATGCTTGAAATCATTGTTCTTTCGTTGTTAGCCATGGTGACCTGCAAAGAAACGCGTGCAGCCATCATTGCGTTGCATAAAAATGGCTTCACAAGCAAGGATATTGTGGCTACTAAGATTGCACCAAAATCAACAATTTATAGGATAATCAAGAACTTCAAGGAAAGAGGTTCAATTCTTGTTAAGAAGGCTTCAGGGCGTCCAAGAAAGTCCAGCAAGCTCCAGGATCGTCTCCTAAAGAGGATTCAGCTGCGGGATCCGAGTGCCACCAGTGCAGAGCTTGCTCAGGAAAAAGGCTTGTCCGGAGAAGAAAAGGTGAGCGCTACCATCAGTCCTGTGTCATGCCAACAGTAAAGCATCCTGAGACCATTCATGTGTGGGGTTGCTTCTCATCCAAGGGAGTGGGCTCACTCACAATTTTGCCCAAAAACACAGCCATGAATAAAGAATGGTACCAAAACACCCTCCAACAGCAACTTCTTCCAACAATCCAACAACAGTTTGGTGAAGAACAATGCATTTTCCAGCACGATGGAGCACCGTGCCATAAGGAAAAAGTGATAACTAAGTGGTTCGGGGATCAAAACGTTGAAATTTTGGGTCTATGGCCTGGAAACTCCCCAGATCTTAATCCCATTGAGAACTTGTGGTCAATCCTCAAGAGACAAACAAAAACCCACTAATTCTGACAAACTCCAAGAAGTGATTATGAAAGAATGGGTTGCTATCAGTCAGGATTTGGCCCAGAAGTTGATTGAGAGCAGCCCAGTCGAATTGCAGAGGTCCTGAAAAAGAAGCGCCAACACTGCAAATACTGACTCTTTGCATAAATGTCATGTAATTGTCGATAAAAGCCTTTGAAACATATAAAGTGCTTGTAATTATATTTCAGTACATCACAGAAACAACTGAAACAAAGATCTAAAAGCAGTTTAGCAGCAAACTTTGTGAAAACTAATATTTGTGTCATTCTCAAAACCTTTGGCCACGACTGTAGTGTAGCTTCTAACACAAGCTTGAATCCCAAATTTACCCTCAAAAAGGGCACAACTCGGAACAAGTAATTATGCAGTATGTGGAATTTAACACTACTTCCACTTCTGATGATGTCAATAACCAGCAAATTGCTTTCAGTTCTTTATTCACCCAAGAGACAGTAACAAGCAATAAGGCCATGATTTTCCTGAGTGCAAATCTTTCACCATGCTAAGTAGCCTAATTTGTACATCGTAATGGAGTAATGCTCGGTCAGTAAAAAAGGTTAACTTTTAACAGGTGTGTGGCTCATCTGCTTGATCCACATTTCCCAGTACCATAAGGAATTTACAGATGTGCTTCCGTTACACAGGTCAGAAGCAGGAATAATATCAGAGCAGCTGCTGCTCTCTATACGTCCACCCTGATGAATGCTGATTTTGTGACAATGTAAATGCAGTGGCCTGCATGGTTTTAGCTGTGTGTGTGTGTGTGTGTGTTGTACAGAGGATTATTTATGAGCTCGCACATTTATGTTGTAAACCTCAATTATGCTGCATTATTTGTTTGGCAGCACATTAAGGTCGAATTTTATACAAGCACCTCAAAGTGTAACTGGCAACAAACTGTAATTGGCAAGAAAAAAGCAGAGCAGACCATTCCAGTGGCATTGAGATTTTTATTCCAACCACGTTTACTGCTCATTTAACTCATTAGACTACAATGGCTGTACCGAAAGCAATACAAAAGTAGGCAGAAAGTTTTTTTATTAACTGACGCAGGTCATTTAAACTGCCCATGTCATAAACAGAGTGACTCTTTCTCTACGGAGATCCTGCTCAACATCTCAAGCAATCCCCATCACAAGTCCTGGATTTGTTTAAAAAAGGTAAACATACTCTGCTAACAAAACACGCAGTGGGAGACGCAAATGCATTGCTTGTGATGGAGACTACGTCCAGTAGTACCTTTGTATAGAGCTGCCGTTTCCCAAAGTAAGAAGGACACGGTCCAATTTGAAATCTTCCACAGCCCACACAAACTTTAATTATATATCGGATCAACATACAAGACACTCAGAACGGATTTCACTTTCTATATATTTGTTTTTTCATAAACAGAATAATGCACCTGATCAGCAGACCAACACCTTGACCACCGTGCTACCCCTGCTCCCTCAACGTCAGAGGACAAGGACAAAAAAAGACAAAAGTTGTAATGAGAGACATGAAGAATGATTTTTTTTTTTTCATTCTAGTAAGATATATAGGATGTTTTTGTAACTCTGCTAATTTTATTAATTGCGAACATCACTTTAGAAATTTGGCCTGACTTGATAAATAATAAAAAAAAAAAAAGGAAAAGTCTAACATATGGTTAAATAACCTGTGCTAATTAATAATTAATTGATTAATAACTCAAAAATGATTTTTCCCCCCTTAATTTGATCTCCTTTTTTATTCTGTTAATTTCCCTAGTGTCCATAACATCTACATAAACCTTTACTGTCTCACTATGATATAAGTAACTAAATGAACATATTGACTGTTTCTAATATTTATAGATATCCGTCATGTAAAAATGACATCACAATTATCAATTTATGGCTAGTGATATTGTAAGGGAAAGAATAACCATTGGAGAAAAGCTCTGTAAATTTGTAATACGTCATGTCCTACATACACACACATTCAAAGCTTTGCACATTGAAAAGCTGCCCTGCATTCTTTCTTTTTTCTTCTTCTTCTTCTTTTTTTTTTTTAGCTGTATAACTCACTCATGAATCAGGCTAGTCTAGAGGCTGACAGGAGCCACGGCAGTAGAATTGTGGATCAGGCACCAGCATCAGAGAGAGATAGAGAGAACGAGAGAGATCTAGCTGTTACAGCAAATAAAATGCATGAGGGGATCCTGGAATATGAAGCATTACCCCAGTTTACCAAAAACTGCATATGCATATGAACCAGCAGATGTGCACTATTAGCTGGGGGTAAACCAGGTTTGCAAAGGTTTGCAACCTATCATTAAAGATTTACAGTGTGTCTGAGTCTACACCAATTAGAAGGCTAGTCCATAGCTGGGAGATTTTTAGAAAAAATAAATAAATAAATAAATAGCTGCTCCTTGTTGTGGTTCTGATTATTCAAAGGTCTAATAAAAAAGAACTTGCACTTTTCAGCCAATGTACCACATAAACTAGTGGTTATCAACGCTAGTCCTGGAGTATCCCCTGCCTTGAACATTTTCGTACTTTCTCTGGACCTATTTTCATGTAACCATGCAAGTTGGTGTGAGATTTGCACTTTTCATTATGGTCCTGGTGCGAGCACACCAACCATAAAAATAAGCTCATTCTGGAGTCTGATGAACGTCTGGTGTTATTTATTAATACAGCTTTCAGGACCATCCCTTGGCCATAACAACCATTCCATCATTCTCTGACTCAGTCACATTACTAAGTCTGTAGCACATGATGCCAAGTACACCACAGTAAAAGAGAGCCCCAAATCACTGTTTTCAAATTTCTAGGGATCGGTTCGCTTAACGATAAGGGAAAAAAAAACAAATAAACAAACAAACAAACAAACAAAAAAACAACATTATATAAAAGGATCATGATTGCGTAGTACCTTCAATAATAATAAGAGGAAGAAGAATCTACTATGACTTGGCTCTTAACAACGTAAAACACCCTTCATGATGTTTTCCTGTCTGATTGAGTCAGCAGAGATCGCTTTATTCATTTCTGTGAATAAGCAGTGGCTGCTGTAGCAGATTAGCAATCTGGATTCCCTTCTAATTGAGCCAAGATGCTCCACCATCAAAGTGTGAGCTAAATAAAATATCAGATGGGGAGCAGCATGTGCACAGGGCCAGCTCATTATGTGGAAGGTGTGTGCCTAAAAGATCTGCAGATGGCTAATTAGCTTCTATAGCCACACAGCAAATAGGATCATTTCTGCTCTCTGTAATGTAGGAAAAACAAAAAGACAGAAACCCCTCCCAAACGTTTTTGTTTTTATTTTATTTAATTTTAATTTTTTTTATGGAGGAGCTGGCAGAGCATGTTTATAAATGTAGCAACATGAAACCAGTTCGGTGAAGGTGACATTGTTTAAAACACACTAAAATCAAGAATGCTTAACATGTTGAGCATCTGCAGTATATTATAGACAAAAGAGGATTTAGAACTAATTCATGCCAGTTTAATTGATTTAGCATGTTAGAATTAGCATTAGTGAAACGCTGAAAGTGAATGTGGTGGAGAATATCCTGCAGTATTATTTCAGCTTAATTCATATGTGGGTCATCCCTATGTTCTCAAGGGCCTATGTTTCCTATGTTGCATTTTCTCAGTGTACTGAAGTCCCCAGACTTATGCGGCATATAATGGGAGCATGACAAAGGGTCCTATGTCACTAGAGCCAAATGTTCCTCAGTTTTAGGGTCCTATGTTCCTAGGTCCACATTTTATCAAGGTCCTATATGACAAAAAAAGATCTATGAAATTCTGCAGTGAGCTCATATTAGCTACCCAGAATTAGCAATGAATTAAATATTAGCCGATATGACAAAGTCATAGCTTTTTTTTTTTTCTTCCAGAAATTAAGACAGCTTAAGGTAAGCTTATGCTAGCTATGATTAGCAAAAAATAATTTTAAGTCATGTTAGCTAGGTGATGCGGAAAACCTTTATAGGAATCCTATGAGGGGAAACTCATGTTGGCTCACTTGCTAGAATTAGCTGTGAAAATGGTAACATTTATAAATATGTCCTGTGTGAGAAATGGATACACGGTGTTGGTCAGATCAACATCTCTCTCACTCACTCTCTCACACACACAGCTAGTAGACATTGTGTGAGGTTGATGACTGGTCACACTGGCAATGTGAGGAGAACGAGGATTATTAGCGCCAGATGAGGTCAAATCCCACTCACATGGAGTCATTCTATCCACTTGCCAGCCAATTGGTTCTCTTCATTAGTAGACCAGCATTTAATCAGCTTTATTGTCATTACTAGAGATCATTTCAGAAATATAGAGAGAAGAAGATGATTAAGATGGAGGGAACATTATGACGGTGGCACACACAGTGTTTGTCTCTTATAGCCAGATGGCATGTCCTTTCAGTCACTCCCTCGCTCTCCTTAGCAGTCTGGTTCACTTCCTGGGGTCATTGCCCAACTCTGAATATTTAATTGTGTGCCTTAGCCCACTTTAGTAACATGAGCTGCCCAACCATTTGGTGCAAAAACAAGTCATCAGCCAACGAAGACCATATCCATAATGAAGTACGGGGGTGACAGGATCATGCTATGGTGCTGCTATTCGTCAGTAGGGACTTGGCCTCTAATCAAGATGAAGGAAATTATGCATAGCTCCAAATGGCAGTTTATTTCTGGACAAACCATGCAGCTCTCTGTTGGACAGCTGAAGATAATAAAAGGAAAAAAGTGCCATAGTATAAGCAAAAGATGCTTGAATAATGTGGAAAAGTATCTAACATGCTTTAACAAAAACCTGCAATTTTATCAGGGGTGTGTAGGAGAATAATATCATAAATTCTATATTCCATTATCCTTTCATTAACTTTGAGTTTATTTCCCAAACCCCAAATCTAAATTCCTCATTAAACTGAGAATCCCATGGCTCACTGAACACAGAAGCTTTCTTAACACTGGTTGTTGAGACAGAATGTCAAAGTCTGTCTCTCTCTCTCTCTCTCTTTATGTGTGTGTGTGTAATGAGAAACTAAATATCCTTCCAACTTATTTATCAATGGCACATAGCTGGTTGCACCGTACCACCATGGCCAAAAAAATAATCACTGCCTTCCACTAAAGATAGAGGGAGCTGCTGCTGCTCCAATTGCTGTATGTGTGCGCTTGTATGTTTGTGTGTGTGTGTTCACACGCATATGCTCACATGGGTTGGTTGGCACCTTAAGCAATGCACCAGGAGTCATGCTTTATTAATGAACAGGGCTGGAATGGAACCGAAATGGTGGCACTCACTTAAAGAGCTGTGTGATGTCATTAGGGAGATCAGCATTGACAAATCTGCTGTTTAGCCATTAATATGAATTCAGGGACTTGATTAATATTTAACAGCAGGATGAGTATAAGCTGAATACTAATAACGCCTTTATTACATTGTCCACCGTTCTATTTTTATGTTTAATATTTACCTGTATGATGTTGGATGAGTAAAGCATCCCAAATATGACATAAAATCCAAGCAATACAAGAAATTCCGAGCTACAAGTTCTGTATAGAATCATTCAAAAGTGTTTCCCTTTTAGATTTGGATCCAAATATGCTGTGATCCCTATAGAAGCCTAAAAAATATTCATACATATGTACAGTATGTGTGTGCTTTTGTTTGTGTGTGTGTGTGTGTGTGTGTAGCACTGGCTGTGCAAAAGTCTCAGGAACCATATTATCCTTCTATGAATATTAAGCAAACAGAACCTTGAAACTTGACAGATAACCGGTTTCCAACTTGCAGAAGAGACACATTTGTCTGTGGGAACTGTACACACAAACATTCACCAACACCTGCATTTCTGAAAGGTGAGTACTCAAGCAGCACAGAAGATTGTTAATCTGAAATGAGTTTAAAGAACATTTTGTGATGGAAGGGCCACTTGTTGAGAAAACCTTTGACCCTGTTGGTATCTAAGCACTAATGAAATGCTTGGATAAGTGCATTAGTGAAGCAGCGGATTATATAGAGCAAAAAAAGGGAGCGTTTACTCTCATGACATTTATGAGAGTTATCAGAAGAACTCTGGAATATTCCCCAGCACGCTCAGTAAAACCTCAAGTTGAGATCCTAATAAAACAGAAAAAATCTGCATCTAACATTACTGCACTTTATAGAAATTTATTTTATGTAAAAATGTTTTCAAAAGGGCAGCATGGGGATGTAGCGGTTAGCACTGTCGCCTTGCACCTGCAGGGTTCAGGTTCGATTCCCAGCCAGATTCGATTCCTGTATCTGTGTGCATGGAGTTTGTATGTTCTCCCCGTGCTTGGTGGGTTTCCTTCTGGTCCTTTGGTTTCCTCCCACAGTCCAAAGACATGCAGATTAGGTTAAGTGGTGTCCCCAAATTGCCTGTAGTACACACGTGGACAAAATTGTTGGTACCTTTCGGTCAATGAAAGAAAAACTCACAATGGTCACAGAAATAACTTTCATTTGACAAAATTAATAATAAATAAGAATTCTATGAATGTTAACCAATGAAAGTCAGACATTGCTTTTCAACCATGCTTCAACAGAATTATAAAAAAAAAATGAACTCATGGAACAGGCCTGGACAAAAATGATGGTACCCCTAACTTAATAATTTGTTGCACAACCTTTTGAGGCAATCACTGCAATCAAACGATTCCTGTAACTGTCAATGAGACTTCTGCACCTCTCTGCAGGTATTTTGGCCCACTCCTCATGAGCAAGCTGCTCCAGTTTCCGCTTTGAAGGGTGCCTTTTCCAGACGGCATGTTTCAGCTCCTTCCAAAGATGCTCAATAGGATTGAGGTCAGGGCTCATAGAAGGCCACTTTAGAATAGTCCAATGTTTTCCTCTTAGCCATTCTTGGGTGTTTTTAGCTGTGTGTTTTGGGCCTGCGACTGAGACCCAGCTTTCTGACACTGGCCAGCACATTTCTCTCTAGAATCCCTTGATAGTCTTGAGATTTCATTGTACCCTGCACAGATTCAAGACACCCTGTGCCAGATGCAGCAAAGCAGCCCCAGAACATAACAGAGCCTCCTCCATGTTTCACAGTAGGGACAGTGTTCTTTTCTTGATATGCTTCATTTTTCCATCTGTGAACATAGAGCTGATGTGCCTTGGCAAAAAGTTCCATTTTTGTCTCATCTGTCCATAGGACATTCTCCCAGAAGCTTTGTGGCTTGTCAACATGTAGTTTGGCATATTCCAGTCTGGCTTTTTTATGATTTGTTTTCAACAATGGTGTCCTCCTTGGTCGTCTCCCATGTAGTCCACTTTGGCTCAAACAACGACAGATGGTGCGATCTGACACTGATGTTCCTTGAGCATGAAGTTCACCTTGGATCTCTTTAGAAGTCTTTCTGGGCTCTTTTGTTACCATTCGGATTATCCGTCTCTTTGATTTGTCATCAATTGTCCTCCTGCGGCCACGTCCAGGGAGGTTGGCTACAGTCCCATGGATCTTAAATTTCTGAATAATATGTGCAACTGTAGTCACCGGAACATCTAGCTGCTTGGAAATGGTCTTATAGCCTTTACCTTTAACATGCTTGTCTATAATTTTCTTTCGAATCTCCTGAGACAACTCTTTCCTTCGCTTCCTCTGGTCCATGTTGAGTGTGGTACATACCATGTCACCAAACCACACAGTGACTACCTGGAGCCCTATATATAGGCCCACTGACTGATTACAAGATTGTAGACACCTGTGATGCTAATTAGTGGACACACCTTGAATTAACATGTCCCTTTGGTCACATTATTTTCAGCATTTTCTAGGGGTACCAACATTTTTGTGCAGGCCTGTTCCATGAGTTTATTTTTTTAAATAATTCTGTTGAAGCATGGTTGAAAAGCAATGTCTGACTTTCATTGGTTAACATTCATAGAATTTTTTTAAATTATTACTTTTGTCAGATTAAAGTTATTTCTGTGACCATTGTGAGTTTTTCTTTCATTGACCAAAGGGTACCAACAATTTTGTCCACGTGTGTATGTGAGTCAGTGTGTGTTCTCTGCAATGAATTGGCACCCTGTGTCAGGTAAGTCTCCTTGGATAGGCTCCAGGCCCCCCCCCCGTGACCCTGAATACATGATAAAGCGGTATAGGCGATGATTTGAGTGAGTGTTTTTAAAAACACTTTTGCACAGTAGAGGAGGATAAAACATCTGGGAGGATTTACTGAGCATGCTGGAGAATATAATGTATATCCGAAAAGTGGTACGTCATGTAATATGTATTTCTCTTTACAGATATGCAAATATTCCTCTGAAATGTTATTTATTTATTCATTCTTAAGTTATGTTTGGAACAGTGAATTATATGTCCATAATAATGCAGACATTATTGCAACATATACAGGTATAACAACATTTGTGCTAAATATCATATGTTGTCTAAGATTTACAGTAGTATTGAACATGTAGTGTATGAACACTGCCTGGCCGAAAAAAAAAGTCAAAGACACTAATATTTTGTTGGACTGCCTTTTACCTTTTGTTATGGCTGTGCCATCATTTCGATAAGCATATCCCATGTCACAGCTATTTCAGTTCAGAGATGCAAAAATTTCTACATCTAGGCATTTGGCAGACGCCCTTATCCAGAGTGACTTACATTTTTATCTCATTATACAGCTGAGCAGTTGGGGTTAAGGGCCTTGCTCAAGGGCCCAATGGGGACAATTTGGTGGTAGTGGGACATGAACCTGGGACCTTCCGAACTGTAGTCCAATGCCTTAACCACTGAGCTACCCCTGACCCCAAGATTTGAGATTTCTCTTCGAATCTTGTTTTAATAAAGCTTTTTCACTTAGTGGGATTACGTTCTGGACTGAGTGGGGTTAAAGTGATGGCCAATCCACATGTTAAAATTATGCCTCATGCTCCCTGCACCACTCTTTTACAATATGAGCCCTGAATTAATCATAGTATAATCATCCTGGAATAAACCTGCACCATCAGGGAAGAAAAAAAAGTCATTGATGGAAAAAAAAAAAAAAACCCTGGTCATTCAGTGCATTCAGGTAGTCAGCTACAATACTTTTGGGCCACATACCAATGCTGAGGCTAGACTTGACCAAACAAAGCAACCCCATATCATAACACTGCCCCTACAGGGATGTTCGTAAGGCAATTTGCATGATAGGGGCATCACATTACCTTCCTCTATTGACAAGCCCATCACTCTGGAACAGGGTACATCTGCACTCATCAGACCACGTGACTTTATTCCCCAGCTAATTTTTATGCTCCTTAGCAATTTTTTTTTTCTGATTAGCCTTACTGATGAGTGGGTTTCTTTAGGCTACACAGCTGTGAAGCATCAGTTCCTTGGGTTTTTCATAGTGTGCATGTGGAAATGCTCTTTCTTTGACTATTAAATATAATTATACAGTCTTTATATTATTTATTTATTTTTACTTTATTTAGAACAGTTTGTTTTACTAAGTTTTTAGTTTCTCCCATCACATTTATTCAGGATTTTTTTCAGATGACATTTGGTTCTTACAGATGATAGTTCACCACTATCCTTCCAGGTTTTAATAATGCATTTTCCAGTTCAAAAAAGAATATTAGCAGTTAATAGTCAGTAATCTCCTTGAGTTGTTTGAGTTGTTGTTATAAGGCAAGAAGGTCAGCTATTCTGGAACAGTACAGTGGAGCCTCGGATTATGAGTAACGCGGTTTGCGAGGGTTCCGCAAGATGAGCAAATATTTGTAATAAATTTTGACTTGGAAAACGAACAAGTCTTGGTTTATAAGTACCGAGTATCATGTAGCACGGATGCGCTTCTTGTTTTGACGCCGAGTGTCACGTAATCACAACTGAGCCAATGTTTTTTTCTCTCTTGCGCTGTGGAATTGTGGGTAATCGTATCCCCTGCTGGGTCTTAGTGTGCGTCTCTCACTGGTATAATCAACATTCATGCGCGCGTGTACTGTTTACTATAACACTGTGACCACATGTGTGTGCATAAAACATCTTTTATTTTGTGTTTGTAAGCATGTGTGTACAGCGCGCGTGTACTGGTTATTATGACACACGTGTGTGCGTGTGTATAAAGCAAAAGAAAGCCTCATAAGAAAGGTTAAAGATCCATTTTCTCTCTCTGTATCAGCCTGCACTGCGCGCACGTCATTTGACACCGTGCACCCACACACACTTGCACTTGAGTTTCCATTATTTCTTAAGGGGAAATATGATTTGGTTTATGAGTGTTTTGATATACGAGTCTGTTTCCGGAATGAATTACGTTCGTAATCCAAGGTTCCGCTGTATTTCCATTTGCAAAACCCATCAGGCACCATGATGAAGTTGTCTCTCATGAAGACCTTCCCAAGAAAGCAAGACCAAAACTTACCTCTGCTGCAGAGGAGAAGTTCATTTAGAGTCACCAGCCTCGGAAATCACCAATTAACAACCAGCACCTCAGATTAGAGACGTTCTCAATATCAACTGTTCAAAGGAGATTATTGCATATTTTGAATGCCTTCAGTGTTATTTTGCAATGTAGAAAGCAATTAAAAGGAAAGACCTTGTAAGTACTTGGAACCATGCACATCTTTGTTTGTAACGCTGGATAATCAAAAATCGACTGGTCCAGCACATCACTGAACATTTATGAATCATTATGATTAAACATTTAGTTTAGGTTCATAAACTAGTATTTCTGTCTCACATTTGTCTACAAATGAGAAATAACATTTACTGAAAATCATACGCTAAACACATATATGTTTTATATATTGTTTTTCATGTATTTTCACACGCAAGGCTCCCGAAATCAATATTTGAACTGACAGCAAGGAAGAAATCAAAATTTCATTACAGTCCCATTATATAAATGTTCAAACCTCCATAATTGCATATAAATGAAACAGTTGTCGCATCCATCGCCACCACCTGCTGTTCCAGGATACACTGCTCCACGCATTATATCATCTATATTTGCCAGCCTACTGATCACATCTGCCTTTGATTTATGTTCCTTATCTCCATTTGTATATAAACCATTTTGTTTCTGGTTTTCTTTGCGAAATTTTGTGACTGAATGCTGTTCCATGTGTGTACGTACAGCTTTATGTACTTAGTTAACTATTTTTTTAGATAAAAAGGGAAGGTTTTTAAGTTGCCTGTAGTTTCATAGCTGTCATTGATCAAGGGCAAAATGACACATTCTGTAGCAACTGCTTATACACATTTGTTATTTTATCTTTTTTTATTTATTTTGTTTTTGTATAAAAACCTAAGTGTACCTCACGTCTGTTGTCCGAGGGTAGCAAGGGTCATAATATACAGTAAATAAAGACACCAGACACTGGTTTAATAGGTTTGAAAGCCAAGTGTTTGCTGCTGTGCACTTTTCTTATGCCTAGGCTACCGCTGAAGTAGACAATGTTTATTAGCAAGTACAACAGTACACTTTATAGCTCAGTGTGGCTGGGTGTGTAAAGTTTCAAAGCTAGTTACATGTGTTTTGGGGTGTCAGTTTTCAAATGTAAGTGTGACTCCTATTAATATTCTGCATATATGTGACATCATTCATGATCCCCATGCTGGGCCTGGTTCTTCTTTAAAATGGATGACGGGGAAATACATCCCATGTACGGCGAGAAAATGAAAAGTATGCAAAAAAAAAAAAAAAAAACATACAGGAATATAACATTAAGTAAATGAGTAGGTTATACTGCTTATACTGCACAATTTACATGCAGTCATTTTTGCATGGATGGATTATACAGATTTGTGCCTGGTGATGATTATTGACTTTTTGTCACTGAGCTTTAATTCCATATTGTTGGTAATCCAAATGCTGCATCTTGAAATTTTATCCGGGTAACAATTGGAGGCAAGGGTAGATGTTCTGTGGTTTATTAAAAGGTTTGAGGACTGCCACACAGACTTTAGAACCTATTTTTATAGTGTTTAAACTGAAATGAATACACCTTCACAAATAGGTGGACAATCAAATTAATAAAAGGGCAGATTCTGCAACAGGTTGAAATTGTTACCTATCAGCTTATAATTGTGGTGGTGAAACCCAGTGGAAATGGCAGCCTTTGGGCAATTTTCCAGTATAAGCAGGACCATGGTGGGTCTGAAGACTGCCTCAGGGCCATAACCATGGGATGATGGATTAGGAAGGAGATGCAATACAGGAGTATAGTGTGGTCCACAGTTTTGTGCTCTAATTAACAAATATAAAGTGCTATTAAGATCTCATTCTTAAAATCAATTACTCAAAGAACTTTTATAAGTGCTATGCTTTTGAGAAGAAAATCAGTTAAATTAGTTTCAAGGCCTTCAAAGCTATGCTATATGTCCAAAACTTTGTGGATACTCGACCATATATAAAAAAAAATAATAAATAAAACAGGACTTCATTTTTATCAGGACACACATTCATTGCTACTACAAACTTGCTATGTCTTCCTCATTGATGCCTACTCCTACGTAACTAGTACAAATGTGTAATGTACTAAAACCATGAATAGAATTATTTGTGTTGCCTTCAATCTAAGAGCCTGTCGATTTGTAAGAAGGATCACCTTCCTTAAATAGCCATCTTAAATAGTAACAATTTAGTTTGAGAGCATTTTGGTTTTAATGTTCATCTTTTACAAAAGGGGAATAACATGCATAATAGTATTTACTATTTTACACAGTAACAAATGCTTTTTTGTTTTGGTTTTTGGTTCTGGTTAGAAAGTATTTTTATTTTCAAATATATCATGTTCTAGTCACAAGGGTGGTGTAAGCTATTTACGGATGCTTTCTATACTTTTGAGGCATAAGCAATTAGAAAATAAGCCTCGCTACAGGAGCAAAAATTTAGCATTTTGTATCCTTAAAGAATGCTTAGCTCTTTGCCACATGACTAGAGTAGATACTATTCCGGCCTCAAGGCTAAACTGAGATAGAAATTATACAGGCATGACCTAATACTCAGCGGCAGTAAAACATATCATACTCGCCATCTATGTCCGATTTCAGAGCGAGAGAACTGATCATGGTTGATTAAGATGATGTGGCCATGTTATCCTTTCCATCATCTGCCCTTGTACTTTCTGTGATTCCTCGTTGGAGGATTTCAGTGGAGTGTGCACTTTCCTATTAGTATGCACTCGACCAAAAACAGCCAAGAGCAAGGAAATGGTGGAGAAGTAAAATGACTGATAAGAAAATATATTTCAAGTTGATATGGCAGAGGCAAGATAAGGGCAAAGAATGTGGTATAATACTCATGGTAGTGCAAGTTATGCTTATTCAGCCAAGTGTCTATTCATCATGTGAAGGTGTTGAGCCTGATCTCTACAGTACCATTAATTTGTAGTAAAATAAAGGGCCCAGAATCTGGGAAGTTCGAGATAGCGGCATAAATAAATGCTAGTTTCGTGAATAAGTCTGCAATAAATTATACAAGAAATTTATTTATATAACATCTTTATGAAAAATGGGTGTGTCAGAAAGACAATTAACTTAGGTAACCAAAACACAGTTTGCACCTGCCAAATTAATAATTTTAAACATTAATATACTTTAATAAAAGCTACAACAACTTGTTTTGAAATATACCAGTTCATTATAGCTACACCTACTATTATCATTGAATAATATTATCAATTAAATATACCAATAACATTATTTTTGCATTTAAGTGAGTATCCAATACACATAGAGTGCTGTGAAAAAGGGTTTTTTTTTCTTTGTATATTTCTTAAACTTCAGATCATCAAACAGATTTTAGTATTACACAAAAAAAACTAGAGTAAATGCAGTTTTTAAAGTGTGACTTCATTTATTAAATGAAAAAAAAAAAAAAAAAAGCTGTCCAAACCTACCTGGCCCTATGTGTAGTAAGTAATTGCAGCCAGACCTGTTGAATCAAGAAATCACATAAATTGAACCTGTCTGACAAAGTGACGCACACTAAAAGATCTCAAAAAGCAACACATCATGCAACAATTTAAAGGAATTCAGGATCTGATGAAAAGTATTTTATATGTGTCACAGTCTGACTGTGACCCGGGACTTCTATTTTGTAAAGGTTATGTACACTCTTAGTCAGCTTGCACCATTTCACCTCCACACAAACTAAATGCTGGCAGAACATCATCGTTATTTTAGTTTTGTGTTGGTAGGCTGGTGTTTAGGTGTCAGTGTTATAGTAATTCTACGTCCATGAGGTTATTTGTTGTGTGGTATAACACTATGTTTTGAAATGTTTAATAGGCAGTGTAAAGTCCTGATCTAACTTTATAACATGTAGTTTCCCGCTTTTGTAAATGGTAGATGCCAAAGTGGGCGGAGCCCTGGGTGAGAAAATAGGTCGAGAGAGTCGAGAGTGTGTTTGATGTGGTTAACAAGTTTGGGCCTGTTGATTGGTATAGCCAACTTTTCTTTATGTTAAAAGTTTTAATTATCAGTTTATTTTTGTTTGTTTTGTATTTTTTTACCTTTTCTTCTATTTTTGAGTTTCACCGTGGTATTTTTGTATTTTGTACATTTTTGGGAACCAACCTGTTTGCACCTTGGGAATAAAAAAACAAACCATCTTGAACTGTGCATTTTGCCCCTGTTGCATTTTTATATCTCTGAGCGCTGGTACATCCTAACAATATGTATCTGGAAAGTCATTTCTAAGAGTTTGGGACTCCAGAGAACACAAAGGCTCATCCAGAAAAACATCTCGATTATTCCTAAGACTTTTGTGCAAATAGTATGCGGACTGAACTGTTTATCCCATTACATTTAGAGGAAAAAAATATAGCATTTCAATAAAAAGAAACCAGTAAAACATGGTGGTGGTAGTGTGATGGTCTGGGGCTGTTTTGCAGCTTCCGGGCCTGGATGACTTGCCGTCATTTATGAAACTATGAACTCTGCGATCTACCAGAAAATCCTGAAGGAGAATGTCCGGCCATCAGTTCGAGACATCAAGCTCACTTGACATCAGCCACATTTGTCCATGATAGATCATGAAATGATAGTGTCATGTCCTGACCCTATTTACTCCTATATGGAATATTCAACAATCACATGCGTCACAAGAGCTAAGGTAAATCTTCCACTCAAACATGTGACACAATTAAGAGCAACTTACAGCCTGTCAGCAAAGAAAACTTTTTAAAAATGAGATATTGCTGAATGAGATGGGTTAACTCATTTTTACATGGTAAAATGCATTTCCTTAGACTCAGTGTTGAAAGAGTTATAAAGGTTAATAGCATCCCAATGACGGAATTACTGCAGGGTCTCATGCTGCAATATAAATTCCATCTAGGTTAAATGAGTTGTGAAAAGTGCACATTAGGACAAGAGTGAAGTGCCTTCTCTGTAACCTGTGTGTGTCAAACATAGAGAAAATGCCAAGGCTTAACTGCCAGTTTTGCACAGGTTAAAGACTTGTTCAAATAGGCAAAGCCACCACCTTGTCTGTTTGGATAGAGAAGTTGCTATAATAAAAAGGCCACTTGTGCTGCTTCTGTGAAGGGGCCATTAGTCTTGCTGATGGACCCACAGTCATGGGCAATGATGCGTTTTGTAGCACAGTCTTGAACAAAGTGGACGCATCAGCAGCAGAGTCGACTGTGTGTCTGGTTCTCTATAGGGACAAGACGAGATGAGGAGGTTACTGCATATTAAACTCAAGACCTGCTTCTGGAAGGCTGGGTTTTATTCATATTAACCTCACTGGGCTATATTAAGGGTTGACTAACATTCATGTAGTGAGGGGTTTGACCTTGATTTAATATTAAACGCATAAATTAAATTGTGTGCATCATTTAATTTTATTGTGCAATAATAATAATAATAATAATAATAATAATAATAATAATAATAAGATACATGAGAAACAAGTGATTAGTTTTTTTCTTTCTTGGCCTTTTTTCATTATTGATTTTTTAAATATATAAATGCATAAATGTTTAGCTTTATCAATTTGTCCATATGAAGCAGACAATATAAAACAATCCTCAGCAGCAGTGAGCGGTCTTCATGTGCTGAGAATTCCAACCAAATCGAGAACAAAAGCACCTTCCTGTAGTCTTCATTATACAAGGTGCCAACCAATAGTCAGCACCTTTTGATTGAAGTATGCATGGTGGACAATGAAATAACATCAGTTTACTTATGCTGGAGTGTGACAGCATTCAGTGCCTTATACAGTAGGCATACCTTTAATGGAGTAACCTTAAATTCAATGCAAAATTTCACTGTGTGTGAATGCAGTGTGTGAAAACGACAAAAGAGCTTAGAAAATCAGCTTAACCAACTGTGTAAGCCAAAGCAGCATATACAAGTAATCTTTCCAACATAAATATTCATAATTTTATATAAACAGACATAATTGAGGCTGCCCCCCACGAGTGGTATAGCGGTAACAAGCCTACCTTTGTGATTCCATGTGAGTCTCCCGCAGCTTTGTAGCCTAGCGTGAGCTGATTAGACAAGCTCTCTCAGGGGGAAGGATAGATGGCACTCTAGCACTCTCACATCAATCATGATGCTAGCCAATCATGGGCATCTGTGAGTTCAGGCAAGTGGAAGGATCAGATAGCACTTTCCCCTGAATGTGTTATGCTGCTCTCTATGGTGTATGAGCAAGCAGTTTAAAAAGATGGGGTTGGTTGGCGTCAGGTGTCTCATGACGGAGGAGTGCTATAATGATGGGTGGGAACTGGCTATGGCTAAATAAAAAAATAAAAAACAGAAATTGTTACAAAATGTAAAATTTGTTTAAATTTGGTCAGAGAATTGTTTTGTTCTGTCCTTTGTTTAAAAATATGATAATTTTGTGGTTAATATATAAATAATTTGCATTGACAATAAAGCATAGACTACAAATACTCATATACAACAGTTTCATATTTAACAGGTATAAAAAAAAGAAAAAAGGAAAAAAAAAAAACATAAATAATGTCTTCTGCAACAAGCTGAAATGCCACAAATTATATTACTGTGGTGGTGAAACCCAGTGGAAATGGCAACCTCTTAGCAGTTCTCTAGTATGAGCAAAACCACTGTGTGTCTGCAGGCTGCCTCAGGGCCTAGTCTTCACTATTTAATCAATGTGGACAACCATGAGATAACGGCTTGGAGAGGAACTCCAGTGGTACAGAGCTACAGTACGGATCCCTGCACACTCTCTGGATAATAAACCAAAGTGCTAATTAAGATCTCATTTCTGAAATCAATTACTTATTATAATGCAAATATAGCATAATTGTTCCCTCTCTCTAAACGGTCCTCTATGAAATTTAAGACTCCCAATATTTATGAGAGCACTGGTACTGCTTAGTTGGGCAATTTTACCAGAAATAAACCAGCAGAGAATGGAGATGGGTCTCATGATGGTCTTTAGGAAATGGGATGCTGATGGTAAAAACAATATGATAAACTATGGTATCTGCAATTAAATATCCTTTCATAAACACACTATTTTGAACTTTCCCCAATAGAAACACAGACATCAAATTCTTTTTGCACATCCTAATTACTCTAAATGGCTAGAACATAGGGGGCTTAATACTGTGCAAAAAGATGGATGAACTGTTCTATGATGAAGGGTTCAGGTGGCCTCGTTAGGGATCTTTTAAAAGAAATGGACCAGACAATTAGGTTTGAATTTGACTTCGGCAACTGAAAAAAACATAACGTGTAAATGTAATTTGAATATGCACAATAGAAAAAGCAGAAGACGAGCTTCTGCTATGAACCATTTTACTTTTCACTCATTTTCTGCTTTAGAGGAATATCCAACATGGAGATCATAAAGACCTGCAATTTCCAAAAAGGGGAAGCATTTGTTAAATGTCAGAATCGAGCGAGGGAGAATTTTTATGTTTTTTTAATCACAGTCAAAAGTTTACATACACTAAGTTTATTGTGATTTCATTCCGAGCTTAAGAAGCCTCTGATAGGTTAATTGATTCCATTTGAATTAATTATTTGAGTAAATATGCGTCTGTGGATGCATAAAAGGACACACCTCAAACATAGAGCCTCTTCATTATACATCATGGAGAAAATCAAGAGAAATCAAGCAAGACATCAGGAAAAGAACTGTGGAACTCCACAAGTGTGACTCCTCCTTAGGTGCAATTTCCAGATGCCTGAAGGTCACCAGTGCATTCGTTCAGACAATCATACGCAAGTATAAAAAACATGGAAATGTACAACCATCATACCGCTCAGGAAGGAGGCGGATTCTGAGAGGAACGTTTTTTGGTGCGAAATGTGCAAATCCATGTACCACCATGAGCTGAAAGGTTACTCTGGGAGGAGAATCCCATTACTTCAAAAACCTCCATTAAAAACCAGACTACAGTTTGCAACTGCACATGGTGACAAAAATCTTTCTGGAGACATGTCCTGTGGTCTGATGAAACAAAAAATTAACTCTTTACAATATTGATAAACGGTATATGTTGGAGGAAAAAGGGCGACGCTTTGAAGCCTCAGAACACCATCCCAATTGTGAAGTATGAGGGTGGTAGTATAATGTTGAGGGGCTGCTTTGCTGCAGAAGGGACTAGTGCACTTCACAAAATAGATGGCATCATGAGAGAAGAAAATTATGTGAATATATTGAAGCAGCATCTGAAGACATTAGCCAGGAAGTTAAAGCTTGGGCTCAAATGGGTCTTCCAACTGGACAATGACCACAAGCATACCTCCAAATTAGTTACAAAGTGGCTTAAGGACAACAAAGTCAAGATATTGGAGTGGCCATCACAAAGCCCTGGGCCCATATTCACAAAGCTTCTTAAGCCTAAAAGTTGCTCCTAGTGACGAAATTCTAAGAAAAATCTTAGAATTAGGGTATTTTCTTACAATGTCTCCTTAAATTTAGGATAAAATCTTAGTAAAGATAAAAATGATTCACAAAACATCTTAGCCCTAAAAACAGCTCCTACTTGCTTTGCAATCCAGTCCAGACATTAGTTTTCCCTCAATTACATGCTTATTGACCTCACCTGTTTTCATTTACTGCTCATTTAGTCTTTAGTTCATTCATCACCTGTGGTCTAGTCATATCAGTAGTTGCTTTCCTGGTCACTACTTGATTTATTGACAATTAGGGTTTTTTTTTTTAGACTGCCATCTCAAATGATATTTTTTGGCATATCTAGATTGGAATTAGTTTTTAAATTTCTAAATTTGATTTGAACCACATCCAGAGGTGATAAAATGTGTGTCCCGGTTTGAATGCTCAACCTATGCGCTAACTATCTATCACTCACAACCTGACATGGAAATTCACACCTTTTAACAGGCATTTGCATTTGGGTTCTGCAGTATTTATATTTATTTATGTTTTTTTTTACTTCAGTTGTCTTTTTACTTTTGTGTGTATACATTATAATTTTGTAGAAAGTGCACGTTGCCATGATTTTGGAGGTTGTGGAGAGTCTCTTTTCATTTTGAGACAATTACTGTAAAAACCACACCCTTGTATTTTCGGTGCGGCTGAACTAAGTGTGTTTTCAAGGAGATCGGTTGGCTTACCCGCAATATGTTAAAAAAAAAAAAAAAAAAAAAAGAACGAAATGTCAGATCGCACTTTTGGGGGATGCATCAGTACAGGCAAAGCTAGAGGGGATGTACTGAAACAGACGAAATTTGAGATAATATTGTGTTACATGTGAGCCAGTGGCATTGTTACTATAGCAACCAATGCACATAGGTCGCCAGTATGTCAGTATTGGGCTGCCAGTTTGAACTGACCCAAATCCAATCGGACCATTTTCAGATTTTCAGATTTGTGAAACAAATTAGATTTGCCTGCAGTCTGCCTTAGTATGATTCTGTACCATTAAGACGGATGCCCTGATACACTGCTGGTGTGATGTTTGTCACCTGCCTCTTTATTGTCACAAGTTTGTCTACTGATTTGAATTCTTCACAGCTCCACTTACATCAAATTGTTCCATTAGAGTAACACAATTGACTAATGTTAAAATACATGTTACAATTAAACCTTTCAGCACTGGAAAGGTTTGAACAGTACAAACTGCCATAATAAAATTTTAGCAGAATCTGGACAGTAGATTTCCATTACTTGGATTTCTTTATTGTACTTTGAGAGTTATGTCGGACCATGTTGGAGTGAAAGAGCTTGTGATAAAGCTTGTTTGATTATAATTCTTATCTCATTCAGAGCTTCAAATTACAAAAGGGACATCAGAATGGACATCTAGGCTCCCTTTACTAAGTGCGAGTTCTGTTCATGCTGTGTGAATTTGCTGCAGTGAGACGTCTCTAACATTGCCTTGTGATTTACCGAGGGCCGGCTGGTTTCTGGAGCTTAATGAGCACTTGTGGCGAACTTTTAATCAGCTTCCTTTTACAGCCAGGAAGAGCAGATGAAAGCGCTCTTAAGTCTGTATGTTCGATTAATCAGTTCAGTAACAGGTGGCAATTACACCCACAGACAGCCTTGTACTGTAGATGCTGATACAGATGCCTTAATTTAGACATATTAAGGGATGTTATATAGTGAGCTAACCTTCTGACAGTGCTTTGATCGAAACGTACGACTCGGTCTGCTTTGATCGAAACGTACGACTCGAATGTCTCTGCTACTGGAACATAGAGGACAAACAAGTAATTTCTGTTCATTTTTGATGTTTAGTGGAAAAAAATGGACAAAAACATTGTCTCCATAATGATAAATTGGATTTGCTGGGTGATTACAAAAAGCTTTTATGGCTGATTTAAATTCTTGCCATATTGTCTCATCTCCTGCATTTGCCTTAGATAGAATATGGGCACAGTGAGAAAATGTTCTTGTATTAGGTGATTTGATACAACTGCTCATAATTTGGTAAAATTGACCAATTATTCCATGATCCATAGCATTTGTTCAACCACTCACTGTAGGAAAGCCTGTAAGAAATTAGTTTTAAAAAATGTTCTTCTGGAGCTATGATCACAACATATGAACATTTTGCTTTTAACTCCGCTCTATCCTGACCCTAACTTGGGCAGGCACTTTACTGTCAGACTTACTTTCCTTTTAAATATCACAGAACTGAAAAATTAAATGCTCTGACGGTATGCTATTATAAACCATTTTAGTGGTGGCAGTTATGAGATGACCTCGACTACAAATGGTATTAAGAGACTTCTACGACATAATTGGTATTGACAGAGCAGGAAGATAGGTGTGGTGAATATCTAATATAAACCAAGTTTACTGTAGCACTAAAAACATTCTTCGACTAATGCATAAATTAGATAAACGTTATCATCTTGGTATAATACTTGACCTTAATGGTTGACCTTCAGTAATACCAATTTGCATAATCTCAGTTCCTGAAATACATTCTCTTAAAAGCAGATGCCCCAATTATTATGTTGTATGTCACAAAAGTGAGTACACCCCTCACATCTCTGCAAATACTTAGTTATATCTTTTCATAGGACAGCACTGCATAAATGACTCTTTGACACAATGAAAAGTAGTCAGTGTAAAGTTTGTATAGCAGTGAACATTTATTGTCCCCTCAAAATAACGCCAATAATAGCTGAACCCATGGCAACAAAAGTGAGTACACCCCTAAGTGAAAATGTACAAATTGAGCACAATTAGCATTAGTGTTGCACTGTCTCAGGTGTCACCGGATAGTAGGTGAGTTAAATTTGGTATAAAAGCTCTTCCACTCCCTCAACCTGGCCACTGAAAGTTCATCATGGCACCTCATGGCAAACAACTCTCAGAAGACCTGAAAAAAACTAATTGTTGCTTTATGGCCTAGGCTATAAGAAGATGGCCAAGACCATCCAGCGCTTTAAGAGGACAGGTTCTTCTCAGAACATGCCTCGCCATGGTTGGCCAAAGAAGCTGAGTGCACGTTCTCAGCGTCAGATCCGAAGATTGGCTTTGGAAAACAAATATATATAGTATGTGTGTATACTCACACTGTCTCTCTCTCTCGCGCTCTCTCTCTTTTTTTTGCAAAATAATTAATATTGCATAATATATATTTAAGTTAGAGAAACAAATTTAAGACATGATATAGCCATATAATTAGCATGCATCACTGACCTGCTCTGTGATGCATATTAGCCACATCAATAAACAAATAAATAGAGTGATAGGTAGATAATTCATTAATAATTAATTTGCGCTGCAATATTAAACTATTAAATATATACTTTTTAGTGTTTAAACGTATCTAGGCTAACAGGGAACAAAATAGCACAAATTATTACATTTAAGAGGATGTGTAAAAAAAGTTTGGTTAGCACTGGTTTCCTCCCACAGTCCAAAGACCTTAAGATTAGGTTAATTGGTGTTCTCAAATTGCCTGTAGTTTGTGAGTGAGTGTACTGTATGTGTGTTTGCCCTATGATGGATTGGCGCCCTGTCCAGGGTGTACCCCGCCTTGTGCTCCAGGCCCCTAGGATCCTACATACAGGATAAAGCGGTATAGACGACGAGTGGGTGAGAGGGTACATATATTCCTGACAATGCATATACTACCTGTAATAAATTGCAGACCTTGAAGATTTAATTATTACAAATAGCATGTCCATGATTTAGATTTTGTTGTTGGTGTGATAAATTGCACATCATTAAAAGAAAATTAATCAATCCATAGGGGCAGGAAAGAAAGAAAATATGAATGAGAAGAAGCAAAGCTGAGCTAGAAAATACTATAAAATATAATCTATCTATTTTTATATTATACATGTTTTTTTCAAGTCAACTAGCAGTATTTAGCCTGTTATCTGCCTGTATCTAATTTGTACAATCTAAAAAAAAAAAAAATAATTTACTTTAGTTACTTGGACCCTGGTGTCATAGATAAAAACATTTGATGCAGTTTGGCTGGATTTTTGTAAAGCTAGTTGTCTAAATGTTTATTGGACCCCAGTTGAAGTGACAACCAAGATTTGTGAGAGTATCTGTGGTGGGAAAACTCATTTCTCAGAATCTCAAAATCTTGCCTATGGCCCTACATACTGATGGGCCAGAGAACAAACACAAGTCAGGCAACTGAATTTTTCATCTATCAATCTATCCATCCATCAATCCTTTTTTTTTTTTTTTTAATAAATGCTTTAAGGACACCTGGTTAAGGACATGGGGTATCTGAGTCTTCCCTAGTAACAATGAGAGTCACAGTGGATAATTATGCAAAGATTTTACACTAATCTTTCTCAGGAACAGTATTTTCCAATTCTGCTGTGATTTTTATTTATTTATTTATTTATTTATTATTTTTGTGGTTACACACCATGTTGACAAAGGGAGTGTTGTTGTCACCCTGCTTTTAGCGCGCTGCCCTATAAATACTTTTTTTTTTTTTCAAATATACCTTTTTTCACCTAACTGCCAATTAAGACCAATTATCCAGCCATTATGTCCAGACGTCCCTTTTTATTTCTGCCTTTTTCTGGTTGTTGTTCATCTTTTTTGCCCTTCATAGTAAACAGTGTAATTTATTGTTTGCTATTATAGAGCACCTGAAATTAATGACCTTTGTTTTAAAATCAAAGTGCTCCATTAGTCAAGATCAAAGCTAGAAGATGAATATGACTAATTAGGGTGGAGGTAAAGATGACGGCAGAGGCATACAGTAAGAGAGTTTATGGTCTAATCCATTATGTGGGAGATATCAACTATTGTTTTAAAGATTGCCTAAACTGGAACAATTCTGAAAAAGTAAATATGAACACAAATTTTCAGGGGCTATTTCAGGGGCTTTCTTTCCTTAACAAAATACACATGTGGTCAATAAGAATGCACGCTTTTTCCCGTGAAATGCTGCAATTTGTCGTGCTCTATGCCGCAAAATCCCACAAACAACATTTAAATAAATTCACTGAATATCTGCCAGATGGCGCATGGAAGGACTTTTATCTGAAAGCCAGACCAAGTACAACAAAGAATTGTGTATAATTAGTTAGCCTAAAACAAAATAGTTTCCAATGCAGAGGCAAACATGAATTTTACTTCATTTTATAATATATCTTTTGTGATGAACGTGCGCATATGTGCTTCATATTATGTTCATAATGATGAAATGAGATGCCCTAAATCGTGCTTTTAAAATTCATAATAAATACGTTCTTCTTACTTCTTAGTGTAAGGTCTTAACCGGGGGAAAACAATGAAAGACATTGCAAAGCCTCAGTTTAAATGGTCCTGAAATTAATTAAATTTCCTAATAGTAGGCTATCTGATCACCATGTGTTCATGTGTTCACCATGTGAATCTCCTGATTCGTGAATATGCCAACATCTCTTCATCAAAACGTAAAAATGTGTCGACATTGAGCACCATCAGAAGACCTGAATGAAAAAAAAAAACAATATATATATATATATATATATATATATATATATATATATATATATATATATATATATACAGTACAGACCAAAAGTTTGGACACACCTTCTCATTCAAAGAGTTTTCTTTATTTTCATGACTATGAGAATTTTTGATTCACACTGAAGGCATCAAAACCATGAATTAACACATGTGGAATTATATACATAACAAAAAAGTGTGAAATAACTGAAAATAGGTCATATTCTAGGTTCTTCAAAGTAGCCACCTTTTGCTTTGATTACTGCTTTGCACACTTTTGGCATTCTCTTGATGAGCTTTCAGACACCTGAACTGGTCTTCACTTCACAGGTGTGCCCTGTCAGGTTTAATAAGTGGGATTTCTTGCCTTATAAATGGGTTTGGGACCATCAGTTGTGTTGTGCAGAAGTCAGGTGGATACGCAGCTGATAGTCCTACTGAATAGACTGTTAGAATTTGTATCCAGAATGACTTACAAAAGTACTTTAAAGTTTTCATCATTGAATAGACTAAAATTGAATGAGAAAACAAAGAGTAACTATTGCTCATGTATCTTTTCTTCCAACTAAATCTAAACTTAATCTCTTGTACCTTACTTGGCTGCTCATGGGATGCCTAGTGTTGTCATCTTATTCTGCAACTTACCTCAAACCCATGGACACACATGGAAAATGGTATAAAGGATGTGTACTAATGCTCAGGTGTTGGGGTGAACTCCCCTTAACTCTCTCTTACTGTATGTATTTATCCATGTGCAAACCTGATTGGTATATTGGAATATGTATTCCGATCTAGACCAGAGTTTTCTGAACATGCACTGTTGAAAGTGTCACTGCATAAGAGCATCTGCCAAATGCTGTACATTTGAATGCTATTTGTCAAAACACGACACATAACTAGGTTTCTGTTCCATTTTGAGAGCAGTCTGTATAACTCTCAGGACAGAATAGATGACAGCTCCAGGAAAAGAGATTTATATTGATTTAAGCAGCTACTGTAGCTGTGGCACCCACAGAGAGAATGAAAAAAGGTAGAACAAGTAAATATCACTGTCACTTTTCCTGAAGTCAGCGGATGACAACATGAAGATGAGCAGGATCAAACAATACCGTGCAAAGTGGAAAAAAAGAAAGAAAAAAATAATAACCTACGGTGTATATACAGTGTGTTTTTTTTGTGTGTGTATATAATTTAAAATAGTCAACCTATACTGTATATACTGTATACACACACACACACACACACACACACTGGAGAATTAGCCAATTAGCCTAATCTGGATGTTTTTGGTTGTTTTTGGATTATGTGAGGAAACTAGAGCACCTGGAGGAAACCCACCAAGAACAGGGAGGAAATGCAAACTGCATACATCACATCATACATCACAGTCCTAACCACTATGCAATATGAGCTATAAATCATTCAATAATAATAATAATAATAATAATAATAATAATAATTACAGTGAGAAACAGTTGCAGATGATCTCAGATGATCAGGCGGTGATTAGTATACTGGTGATGTTGAATGCTGAGTGTTTTGAACAGATAAGAGGAGAAATGAGGTGGCTGCTGCTGGTGTTCCACAATCAACCAGTATTTTTTCAATTGTATCTTCACGTGCCTGTCACAGTTAACCATTTTTCTCTTGCTAGTCAAATAACGTGTTCCAAATTGGGTGCTTGAAAACTCTTGAATGGGATTGATAATTACCGTACTTGATATAAATATACACACATGGACAAAATTGTTGGTACCCTTCGGTCAATGAAAGAAAAATTCACAATGGTCACATAAATAACTTTAATCTGACAAAAGTAATAATTTAAAAAAATTCTATGAATGTTAACCAATGAAAGTCAGACATTGCTTTTCAACCATGCTTCAACAGAATTATTAAAAAAAATAAACTCATGGAACAGGCCTGGACAAAAAAGATGGTACCCCTAGAAAATACTGAAAATAATGTGACCAAAGGGACATGTTAATTCAAGGTGTGTCCACTAATTAGCATCACAGGTGTCTACAATCTTGTAATCAGTCAGTGGGCCTATATATAGGGCTCCAGGTAGTCACTGTGTTGTTTGGTGACATGGTATGCACCACACTCAACATGGACCAGAGGAAGCGAAGGAAAGAGTTGTCTCAGGAGATTCATAAGAAAATTATAGACAAGCATGTTAAAGGTAAAGGCTATAAGACCATCTCCAAGCAGCTAGATGTTCCTGTGACTACAGTTGCACATATTATTCAGAAATTTAAGATCCATGGGACTGTAGCCAACCTCCCTGGACGTGGCCGCAGGAGGAAAATTGATGACAAATCAAAGAGACAGATAATCCGAATGGTAACAAAAGAGCCCAGAAAGACTTCTAAAGAGATCCAAGGTGAACTTCATGCTCAAGGAACATCAGTGTCAGATCGCACCATCCGTCGTTGTTTGAGCCAAAGTGGACTACATGGGAGATGACCAAGGAGGACACCATTGTTGAAAACAAATCATAAAAATATGCCAAACTACATGTTGACAAGCCACAAAGCTTCTGGAAGAATGTCCTATGGACAGATGAGACAAAAATGGAACTTTTTGCCAAGGCACATCAGCTCTATGTTCACAGACGGAAAAATGAAGCATATCAAGAAAAGAACACTGTCCCTACTGTGAAACATGGAGGAGGCTCTGTTATGTTCTGGGGCTGCTTTGCTGCATCTGGCACAGGGTGTCTTGAATCTGTGCAGGGTACAATGAAATCTCAAGACTATCAAGGGATTCTAGAGAGAAATGTGCTGGCCAGCGTCAGAAAGCTGGGTCTCAGTCGCAGGTCATGGGTCTTGCAACAGGACAAACACAAACACACAGCTAAAAACACCCAAGAATGGCTAAGAGGAAAACATTGGACTATTCTAAAGTGGCCTTCTATGAGCCCTGACCTCAATCCTATTGAGCATCTTTGGAAGGAGCTGAAACATGCCGTCTGGAAAAGGCGCCCTTCAAACCGGAAACAACTGGAGCTGCTTTCTCATGAGGAGTGGGCCAAAATACCTGCAGAGAGGTGCAGAAGTCTCATTGACAGTTACAGGAATCGTTTGATTGCAGTGATTGCCTCAAAAGGTTGTGCAACAAACTATTAAGTTAGGGGTGCCATCATTTTTGTCCAGGCCTGTTCCATGAGTTGCAATTTTTTTTTATAATTGCGTTGAAGCATGGTTGAAAAGCAATGTCTGACTTTCATTGGTTAACATTCATAGAATTCTTATTTATTATTACTTTTGTCAGATTAAAGTTCTTTCTGTGACCATTCTGAGTTTTTCTTTCATTGACCGAAGGGTACCAACAATTTTGTCCACGTGTGTATATCTCATATCTGATTGCTATAATTGACTGTCATTGAACTGATCAACAGCCATCAAGAAACGCATGTCATTTTCTCACCCAGGAAGCAAAAGCTATTATGATTTTAGATCCCTGATGTCAAGTGGCTGTGTAATAACAAAGATCAATCTCCATTGGAACAAATGCTAAATGTCAAAGACAGAGAAAACCAATTTTCCCTAAAGATTTCTAAAAGCACATTGGTTTTAGACAAATTGCTCAGGGCTTTTCTCCATTGCTGAAATGTAAGCAATAACCAGACCAGTGAATACCCTGAGGGAGAGGAAGCAGGTATTTAGTTAGCTCAGCTTGTCTGTCTTTTCCTAACTCTCTTACTCGCTGAAGCAACAAACCCAGAACCATGACTCTTTTATCCTGCTGAGCATAGTTAATCACTGGACAGGAGCTGATATGAGAACAACACAATACTGTTGATTATTCTTAAAAATAAAGGGTGGAGGCTGCGCTCATTGTCAAGGATCTCTGGCTCATTACTAAATTAAAGCCAAGTGTTATGGGAATACAAAAACCTCACTAATTGTCTATACCACTTTATCCTTAATACAGGATTGCGGGGCACGGATCCCAGGAGACGTAAGGCAAAAGGCAAGGGACACCCAGGGTGGGGTGCCAATCCATCACAGTACAAACACACACACACACACTGATTAACCAATCCGCTTAATCTGCCTGTCTTTGGACCATGGGAGGAAACCAGGTTACCCAGAGGAATCCCATCAAGCATGAGGAGAACATGCAAACTCTATGCACACACACCCTAGGACCCTAGAATCAAACCGGGAACCTGGAGGTGCACGGCTACAGTACTAACCACTAAGACAATGTCCTGCTGAACACAAAAATATCACATTAAATGAAAAAAAATATATAAGAATACAGAACATGATAGACATATTGTATGAAACACATATTTTTACTTAACATGCTGTAACATGAAATATAATCTATATACCAGTGGCGGCTGGCGCAAACAAAATTAGAATTAAACTCGTTGAGAATGGTCCAATCACATGAGCTCAAATATTTAAAAACAATATTGATTCGCTAAGAACAAAAGTGGGCGGGTTCAAGGATGATTTGAAAAGATCCAGTCAGAGCTCAGCCTCAGGTCACATGCTTTTCAAAAACGTACGTGCCCCGCGTACACCAACACAAATGAACGTAATACTGTTTAGATTTTTTTCAATTGCAAATAAATTATCTTAAGAAATACAGCGGAATATTGTGACTAAATGACTTTATTTCATTATTAAAATGAGTAATTATTATGTTAAATAATTACATGTTAAAGTAGCATTCTTCTCTAGCTAACTTTAAGGGGGCGGTGCCCCGTAACAACCGGCCGCCACTGCTATATACCTGAAATAACTATCAGAGGTGGGTAGTAACACGTTACATTTACTCCGTTACTATGAGTAGTTTTACTGCACCATACTTTTATACTTTTACTTTTTCACTTCTTACTCCGCTACATTCGGCCAAACTAGACTTGATACTTTTCTAACCATTTATTCAACACATTTGATATATTATTTGTTTTTGCCGAAGAAATGCAGCCAGTGGAACTACCACATGACTGTGTTTCACCAATCAGACATAGTAACAATAATCAAATGACCCTGTTTAACCAATCAGCCCTAACAACAACAACCACATGTAGTCACATGACCAGACACAAACTGGGGGGGGAAAAAAAAGGAATGAAAGCAAAAAAAAAAAAAAAACATAGCAGCGGTATCTGTCTCCAATGCTACAACAGAAAAGGATGAACACCCCTGGCCTCAAAGTATAGAAAGCATGTTTTGCTTACACACAGGGCAAAATAACAGCTTCATAATGTGGTGTCTTCCCTGTCTGACATTTCTGCATATAAAAATATAACCTCAACGTATCACCTGAGGAAACATGTTGCGGTTAGTTTAGCTGTTTTATCTAATGTTGCAGTGTTAACAAATATAATTATCAAATAATCTAGGGGCTAAAAAAATGAGTTTATGGTAAAGTGAGACCTCTTGTACATATATTCTATTCATATTTCTATCTGCTGAGACATTTGGAGGGCAACTGAATATACAGTATATCTTACACTGGAAATAGTTTACACTGTTTAAACATACATATGTTACCTACAGTAGGTATTTCTTTCAAAAGCTGTGACAAAAACTGAGATTAGGACATTGTGTTTCTTGCTCCTTAATGCTATCTTGTAAAGATATTTATTGTTATTAATTTATTTAGTTTTATTTATTTCATTTATTTTATTTTTTTTTGTTGGCAGCGTACATCATCATTTCTAAAAAGAAAACAAAAATCTGACATTTATGATAACAAAATAATAAAAAAAAGTTTTACTCTTACTTGAGTAATATTTTGGATGACTACTTTCTACTTCTACTTGAGTAATATCATTTTGAAGTACAGCTACTCTTATTTGAGTATAATTTTTGGCTACTCTACTGTGGAAGCAGATCAGTCTAAAAAATAATTCACATGCGTATCCCAATTCACGTGCCTAAAATCCAATGCACACATGCGTACCCCAATTCACGTGCACAAAAAACAAACAAATATATATATATATATATATATATATATATATATATATATATATATAAAACACTCGTGGACAAAATAAATATATATTTATAATATGTGTTTCACAAATGCAACGTATATTATAAATATACAGTGGAACCTCGGACTGCGAGTAACGTGGTTTACGAGTGTTCCGCAAACCGAGCAAAGATTTTTAATAAATCTTTAATCGGAAACCGAGCAAGTATTAGTTTACGAGCGCCGAGTATCATGTATCACGCATGCGACTCTTATTTTGACACCGAGCGGCAAGTGATCACAACTGAGCCAATTATTTTTCTCTCTCGCGCTGCGGGAATTATGGGTAATCGACTCCTCTGCTGCGTCCCCTGTGTCAAACTGTTTTTTTAAAACGTTTTTTTAAATGTTAAGTGAAGGTTAATTTGTTTTATTTTTACTTTATATGTTGTATTAATTATTTTTATTTATTTATTGTTTTGGGCTGTAGAACGAATAATTTGAGTTTTCATGATTTCTTATGGGAAAAGTCTATACGAGCCCGCTTCCGGAACGAATTATGCTCGTAATCCAAGGTTCCACTGTATATTTATTTTGTGCATGTGAGTGTTTTTTTTTTTTTTTTTTTTTTTTGTGAATATATATATTTTTTGTGCACGTGAAAATTGGGTTTTGCGCACGTGCATTGGATTTTACACACGTGAATTGGGATACGCGTGTGAATTATTTTTGAGACTGAAGTCCTGGGGAGTTTTTCTCCAGCGCTCTCTCTGCTACAGTTAACATTCTCCGTATAATCCCTGTTTCCGCTGAGCAGCCTGGAACTTTGTCTCAATCATCCCAAACATTTCATTCTGTTTCTGCTCAATTTTCAGAAATCCGAGGCTCTGAGATGCTTTGCGGAAAGAGAAGAATGGCGCTCGACTGGCTGCTGTCTCAGCAGTGCAGATATCATTAAGGAGCACAATGAGATGGTAATTAACAAAAACATGCCCATCAACTCCACTTTCCTTGCATAAAGCCTATTTTAAACGATGGATCCAGTACAGTGGTCTACAGCAGAAATCCTGAGGGTGCCTGGTATTTGACAATGCTATAGAGTAAAATGGATCAATATGGGAGAGAGATGCAGGACCTGCAAAGATCTTTTGTGAGAGGGGGGAAAAAAAAAGACAAATATCCTATTATAGCTCAAAATTGAAAGTGTTCCCTACAGCAGTGTTCATATTTAAAGGCACAGCAGAGAGCATCTAAATTAATCAGTATGTAGTCGTGTTTAAAGCTAAATCCATTGCGTCTGTACCGTTTTGTGATAGTGAAGCAGAAGATCGTTTTTTAGATGACGCAATCTGTTTATCAGATAATCTTTATCTTGATTCTCACCTAGCGTCATAAGCCGTAGGGAGAGAAAGAATAAATTCACATGTAGGGCTGACAAAAATGAGGTTCCTCCACAGGGTTCCTTGGCATAGCCTTCAAGAAAGGATGATGAGCTGCTTAATCCAGCAAAGCCTTGGAGTAGAGTCACCTGCTTCTCTGAATTGAGAGGATCAAGGTAAGGTGGTTTAGAAGGATGCCCTTTGGTTGGCCCGTGGTGGAGTTTGATAAGGCGCTGAGACATGGCTCATTAAATGGAGACCGTGAGGCAGACCTAAGACCTTTTGGAAAGATTAGATCAAACTCAGCTTGGGAAAATCTCATCATCTGAACATTAGAGTTGAGATTTTAAGGACTGATTTCAGCTGTTGCTTTATATAGAAAACCTAGCAATTTTGATATACAGGGAGGAAAATTGAAATAGGAGGGTGAATAATGTCTGTAAAGATATTAGACCATATATGGCAGCATGGTGGCTTAGGAGTTAGCACTGTCACCTTGCATCTCCAGGCTCCGGGTTTGATTCGCGCCTCAGGGTCAGCGTCTATGTTCTCCCTGTGCTTGGTGGGTTTCCTCTGGTTACTCCAGTTTCCTTCTTCAGTCCAAAGACATTGGGCTGTTAGGCTAATTGGCATTCACCCATTGCCAATAGTGTTTGAATGCATACTAGTTTGATTGAATTGAAAATTATTGACAGTGGGGGGGAAAAAAAGAGAGAATATTTAGCATTTTTCCTTTTTAAAGCATTTTTCATCTTAAAATAAACTTTTTTTTTTTTTTTCCTGAAATGGCACACTCCCAAGATGAAGCTCACTAAATCCCCCCATAATTAAACAAGAAACCAGCGTCAGAGACCAAATGATTTCTCATTTCTGTTCCTCCACAAAGTAGAAAAAAATATGCAGGACTTTGTATCAGAATGCAACTTTTCAAATGATGGTCTAACCAGTCAGTTGTACGGTCCAGCATGCTGTAATAAAAAGACAGTGCTGTTGTGCTCGCTAGAATCTTTGGTGAGAAATGTAGCTTTCCGTAAAAATGTCTCGTGGTCCATGTCAGCTTAAAGTGCATGTTTGCTGATGCGGCAAAGCATATAAGTGGAAGGACAAAGGTATAAAATGCAAGATGTTGTAGTCTATGTGATGTCAGGAACACCTACTGTACCAGCTTATGTTGTTTGCCACACGATTGAGAACTATAGACTCAATTGATTCCCTTTTTTATGCTATTTTGGATTTGTATTGCGAGTGAATTGTTTAATAACGTTGCTGACATTTAACAAACGATGTAATTAAAAACTATAGCAATTACACTGAGCGGATTTCATTTAATTTCATTTTTTTTTGTTCATAGACACACTTTTTAATTACATGCTCGTTCCTGATTTTTATTTCAATATTTATATGCAGTAATCTCTTTTGAGCAGTTGATATTGATATTGAGATGTACAGTATCTGCTACTTCATAACACCTCTAATCTGCGGTGCTGTTTGTTAATTGGTGGGTTGTTTCTCCCCGTCTGTATGTGTGTATGTGTGTGTGCGCGCGGATGAAGACTAGCAGACTAATGGAAGCCAGTTTCTCTTCATTACTGCGCTCACCAACCGCATCTCTCTCTCTCTCTCTCTCTCTCTCTCTGATTCTTTCTCTCTTAAAGTGTAATACCATCTATTAATTACCATATACAGAAGCTGGATTTACTGATACATCTTGCTAAAGGTCCCTCTCAGAAACTTGGATCAAATTCTAAGCCACAGAAAAGTACATTTAATCCCAAAGCTCATCTGGGGACTCTAGAGCTGCTGTTGTAATCATGAACACTGCCCTGTTGTCTGCGTCCTCTAAACGTTCTAAAAATACACTACTATTAGTCTTTACTCTTTACACAGTTAAAACCGCATCCTATATAGTAGGAATGTCTATAAGAATAGCATTATGGCTGGGTGATGCACTACCGCTCAAAAGTTCGGGAACACTTTTTAACTCCATGGTCGTTCCTGATCTTTATTCCTTTATTCTACACTATGAAGCAATGCTGAAGGGGTCTAAAATATGCAATAAACTCCTTTGAACAGTTGATATTGAGATGTGTCTGCTACTTATGCTCTGAAAAACCTTCATAACGCCTCTACTGATGTGCTATTTGTTAGCTGCTGGTTTCTGAGGCTGGTAACTCTAAACGAAGCAGAGGTTTTCTTCGCATAAGCACTTGACAATACAGTTCTTGAAAGAACTCTTCCAGAATAGCTGACCTCCATGTCTCCAAATAACAACGGATTGATGTGAAAAACATTCAATCAGAAGTTTGACTGGTACTGCAAGCATGTATATAAAGCAAGTGGACTGTCTTGCTTCAGGTCTGAAGGCTTTTTTTTTTTTTCTTTTTTTTTTTTTTCAACAGACAAAGTATTATGCCTTTCAGACTTCTCCTCTATCTACTTGCTCCAGCGGTCTACAGTACAAAGGCAGGTGAATGCAGTCACTGTTGTTCACAAAAGACAAGGTAAGATAGCTCTTTTATTCGCTGGGTCTGGACCTGCATTGAAATGGGATTTTGTAGAAAGGAGTGGAGAGAGTGACTGGACAAGAGAGGGCGACTAAGGCTATCCACAATATTTCCATGTACTTAAAATGTCACCTTTATATATATATATATATATATATATATATATATATATATATATATATAAATCCACTCCATCACATTATGCTCAGCATGATTCCTGCTTTAACATGGAAATGGAAATGACCCAAACTGAAGCCCTTCTAGCTGGCCTCTTTATATATTCTTGTAACCCTTCAGCCTTCACAATAATATGATTCTATCGCAACATAGCCGTGTTTCACAGAAAGGAAGATACAGTATCATGTATAATAATTAAGTAAATAATTACACAGCATATCCGGCGACACTTCCATTCCATTCCATTTTTTTTTTTTTTTGGATTTTCCCCCGATTTTCTCCCTAATTTAGTCGTGTCCAATTCCTCCCCGTCACTAGGGGGCTCCCACATTAAGGCTACTACTACCACTCAGCCGGGAGGGCCAAAGACTATCACGTGGTTCGGAGGACGCCAGCCGACCGCATCTTTTCGAACTGCTCGCTCGCGCACCGTTGGTGGCGGCGTAACACACTCGGAGGACAGCGCTATCCGCGCCCTCCGTTGCGCGAGCTCACAGACGCCCCTGACTGGCTGTAGAGCCGTGATTAATGTGGGAGCACTAAGTACCTCTCATCCCTCCCCTCTGAGAGAGCTCGGCCAATCAGCTCTCTCTAGACCTCCGGCTGCGAGAGGTTACAGCATCACCCGGGATTCGAACTAGCGATCTCCGGATGATAGGGCGAGCGCTTTAACCACTGCGCCACTCGGAGGACACTTCCATTCCTAATAAAATAATACATGGCCATGACTCGAGCATCGGGAACAGGTGATGGATGGATGATTATTAGTGTATAAAGTGTGGCCGCATATTCATAAGGCATGATCATGGTTTTGTGCTCCCAGATGACATTTTAAAGGCTGCAGTCATACATAATGCAGCGATACTTTATACTACGAATGATGGAACTTATATTAGTGCATGAAACTTCCCTAGTGACATCATAAAATGAGACCAGATGAGCTGCACCTTTTATGATGGTTCCCTTTATGGTGGTAACATTATATTTACAGTACACATGCCCCAGTTTGGAGGTACAGCACAATCAATGTGCCTTAAGATCTCATCACACTTAATGATCTCATTTCCCTCCATTACAAAGCGGCGGCCATGATACATTTATTCAACCTCCTTGCAGATACAAAACCACGGCCATGACATAAATCTTTAATTAGCTTGTGATGTGCATTTATAAGCTCTTCATTGCATAACGATTGTGTTCCCTTGGTTTATGAAGTCATGG